>CAWUFW010009558.1:600000-773812 GCA_963921515.1 Calotriton arnoldi
GTTATAGTTAGTTGGACATTTCACTCGTACAAAACCAGAGAAATTCGGCCCTTATAGTTAGTTGAGCTAAGTATGACTCGCGCCCCCGCAATGCACTGCTGATGACATCACATATTACATCACTCATGACATGGTCAGTGACATCACTGATGACATCACTGATGACATCTCAAATGACATCACTGATGACATCATCCAGTGACTGTGTGTTTCTGTAAAGTTTAAATATGTTTTATATATATATAGGCCAAGGAGTATTGAAGAATGAGTGGGTGTATGAATGTCTGAATGGATGATTTAGTAGGTGTGTGACTGACTGTATAAGTGAGTGATTAAACGTGTCTTACTGAATGCATGGGTTAGTGACTAAACTGTGTGAATGTCTGTATCAGTCTGTCTGTTGGTGTGTAAGCGGCTGCATGGGTTGGTGAGTAGCTACATGAGTGTCTATATGGGTTATTGATTGCTTGTCTGAGTATCTGTGTGGGTGCCTGAGTGTCTGTGTGGGTGTGTGGGGTGTGTGTGACTCACTACATGGATGTGTGAGTGGGTGATTCACTGGGTGTATGGGTTCAATAATCTGTGAGCAGCTGTATGGGTGGGTGAGTGTGTGTATGGCTGTGTTGGTGAGTGAATGGATACCTCAGTGGTACATGTGTGAGTAACTACATATGTGAAAGGCAGTATATGTAAGTATTGGAGTATATAAATGACTATATGTGAGAGTGAGTGATTGTGAGAGTGGCTGTGTGGATGAGTGTGTCCTTGTGTCAGTGATTGTATAAGAGAGTAAGTATGTGTTAGTATCTGTGTGAATACGTGAGGTGGTGTGTGTATAACTGGTGAGTAAATGGGAGTGTGATTGATTCTTTGCCTGACTAACTAGCTGTGTAAGTAACTCTATGGGTGAGTGGCGGTGTGTGACTGTCTGTATAGGTGAATGAGTGCATATGATAGTGGCTGTATTGATGAGTGACTGCATGGGTGAGTGAGTGGATGTGTGTGTAGACCTAGGAATCAGTGAGTGGGTATGTAGTAACTTGTATTGGTGTGTCTATGGTTTCGAGAATGGCAGCCTGTATTTTAGAGTGGGTGTATCAAAGGTTATATTAGGCTGTGAGAAGGTGCATCAGAGGATCATGTGGATGATGTCATCAGTGATGTCATTTGAGATGTCATCAGTGATGTCATCAGTGATGTCACTGACCATGTCATGAGTGATGTAATATGTGATGTCATCAGCAGTGCATTGTGGGGGCGCGAGTTATACTTAGCTCAACTAACTATAACGGCCGAATTTCTCTGGTTTTGTATGAGTGAAATGTCCAACTAACTATAACGTCCCTGAAGCCTGTGGTTTTTTCAGTGAATTTCTATGGTTTTTTAAATGATAATGTCTAACTATAATGTCCCTGAAACCTATGGTTTTTTCAGTGAATTTCAAAGGTTTTTTAAATGATAATTTCTAACTATAACGTCCCTGAAACCTATGGTTTTTTCAGTGAATTTCAAAGGTTTTTTAAATGCTAATTTCTAACTAAAACGTCCCTGAAACCTATGGTTTTTTCAGTGAATTTCAAAGGTTTTTTAAATGCTAATTTCTAACTATAACGTCCCTGAAACCTATGGTTTTTTTCACTAAATTACAAAGGTTTTTAAATGCTAATTTCTAACTATGCCTACAGAGGTAGGACATGTGCAGAAAGAGGAAGAAAGGCGCAGAAAGAAGCAAGAGAAATGCAGAAAGAACCAACAAAGGTGCATAAAGAGGCCTTGTTGCAAAGTCATCCTGTGCCCCCAACTTTTTGCTGACTGCTACTGGTGGAAACTGACACTGACTAACCAGGCCCGGAGCCAGTGTTATGCTGAAAGACACTTAGAATACAGTGAAAACACCTATATACACTAGGGTACACTATGGGTTGGGGTACCCCTGTGATTGGCATGACCTCCCCTGTAAGGCCCTAGTACATAATAGGGCAGGGGGATTAAAACTACCTCTAAGTCAGAGGTGCATAAAGAAGCAACAAAGGTGCAGAAAGAGGCAAGAGGGGTGCAGAAAGAGGCAAGAGCAGTGCAGAAAGAACCAAGAGATGTGCACAATGAGGCATGAGAGGTGCATAAAGAGGCAAGAGATGTGCAGAAAAAGGGAAGAAGGGTGCAGAAAGAAGCAAGAGAAGTGCAGAAAGAAGCAAGAGAGTTGTAGAAACAGGCAAAAGGGGTGCAGAAAGAGGGAACAGGTGTGCAGACAGAGGCAAGAGATGTGCAGAAAGAGGGAAGAGGGGTAAAGAGAGAGGCAAGAGGGATGCATAAATCTGCAACAGAGGTACAAAAAGAAGCAAGAGCAATGCAGAAAGAATGAACAGAGGTGCAGAAAGAGGCAAGAGGGGTACAGAAAGAGGCAAGAAAAGTGCAGAAAGAAGCAAAAGAGGTGCAGAAAGAGGCAAGAGAACTGCAGAAAAAGGCAAGAGAAGTGCAGAAAGAGGCAGGAGAGGTGCACAAAGAAGCAAAAGGGGTACCTAAAAAGAGGCAAGATGGGTACAGAAAGAAGCAAGAGAAGTGCAGAAAGAAGCAACAGAGGTGCAGAAAGAGCCAAGAGGGGTGCACAAAGAGGAAGAGAAGTGCAAAAAAGAAGCAACAGAGGTGCAGAAGGAGGCAAGAGAAGTGCAGAAAGAGGCAAGAGAGTTGCAGAAACAGGCAAAAGAGGTGCAGAAAGAAGCAAGAGCAGTGCAGAAAGAACCAACAGAGGTGCAGAAGGAGGTAAGAGGGTGCAGAAAGAGGCAAGAGGGGTGCAGACATTTACAAAAACTACCTCTAACTCAGAGGTGCAGAAAGAGGCAAGAGAAGTGCAGAAAGAAGCAACAGAGTTGCCAAAAGACTCAAGAGAGGTGCAGAAAGAAGCAAATGAAGTGCAGAAAGAGGCAAGAGAGGTGCATAAATAGGTAAGAGAGGTACAGAAAGAGGCAGAAGGGGTACAAAAAAAGGAAGAGAAGTGCAGATAGAGGCAAGAGAATTGCTGAAAGAAGCAACAGAGGTATTGAAAGAAGCAAGAGAAGTGCAGAAAGAGGCAAGTGGGGTGCAGAAAGAAGCAAGAACAGTGCAGAAAGAAGCAACAGAGGTGCAAAAAGAGGCAAGAGGGGTGCAGAAAGAGGTAGGAGAGGTGCACAAAGAGGCAAGAGAGGTACAGAAAGAGGCATGAGGGGTGTAGAAAGAAGGAATACAGACATTTGCAATAGAGGTGCAGAGAGAAGCAAGAGCAGTGCAGAAAGAGGTGCACAAAGAGGCAAGAGGGGTGCAGAAAGAGGTAGGAGAGGAGCACAAAGAGGCAAGAAGGGTACAGAAAGAGGCAAGAGGGGTGCAGAAAGAAGGAATAGAAATGCAGAAAGAAGCAACAGAGGTGCTGAAAGAGACAAGAATGGTGCAGAAAAAGGCAAGAGAAGTGCAAAAAGCAGCAGGGGAGGAGCAGAAAGAGGCAAGAGAGGTGCAGAAAGAAGAGACTGAGGTTCAGAAAGAGGCAAGAGAAGAGCAGAAAGTGGCAAGTGAGGTGCAGAAAGAAGCAAGAGAGGTATAGAAAGAGGCAAGATAAGTGCAGAAAGAGGCACTCGAGGTGCAGAAAGAGGCACTTGAGGTAGAGAAAGAGGCAAGAGAGGTACAGAAAGAGGCTCAAGAAGTGCAGAAAGAGGCAAGAGAGGTGCAGAAGGAAGAGAGTGAGGTGCAGCAGAAAGAGGCAAGTGAGGTGCAGAAATTTGTAAGAGAGGTGCAGAAAGAAGCAAGAGCAATGCAGTAAGAAACAACAGAGGTACAGAAGGAGGCAAGAGGGGTGCAGAAAGAGGCAAGAGCAGTGTAGAAAGAACAAGAGACGTGCAGGAAAAGGGAAGAAGGGTGCAGAAAGAGGCATGAGGAGTGTAGAAAGAAGCAAGAGAAGTGCAGAAAGAGGCAACAGAGGTGCAGAAAGACGCAAGAGAGGTGCAGAAACAAGCAAGAGAAGCGCAGAAAGAGGCAAGAGAATTGCTGAATGAAGTAACAGAGGTGTAGAAAGAAGCAAGAGGGATGCAAAAAAGAGAAAAAAGGTGCATAAAGAAGCAAGAGAGGTGCAGAAAGAAGCAAGAGAAGTGCAGAAATAAGCAAGAGAGGTACAGAAAGAGGGAACATGTGTGCAGAAAGAGACAACAAGGTTGCAGGAAGAAGCAAGAGAGGTGCAGAAAGAGGCAAAAGAAGTGCAGAAAGAAGCAACAGAGGTACAGAAAGAGGCAAGAGAGGTGCAGAAAGAGGGAGAAGGGGTGCAAAAAGAGGCAAGATGGGTGCAGAAAGAAGCAACAGAGGTACAGAAAGAAGCAACAGAAGTGCAGAAAGAATCAACATGGGTGCACAAAGAGGCAAGACAAGTGCAGAAAGAAGCAACAGAGGTGCAGAAGGAGGCAAAAAAACTGCAGAAAGAGGCAAGAGAGTTGCAGAAACAGGCAAAAGGGGTGCAGAAAGAGGGAACAGGTGTGCAGACAGAGGCAAGAGAGGTGCAGAAAGAAGCAAAAGAAGTGCAGAAAGAGGCAAGAGAGCAGCAGAAAAAGGCAAGAGAGATGCAGAAAGAGGAAGGAGAGGTGCACAAAGATGCAAGAGGGGTACAGATAGAGGCAAGAGGAGTGCAGAAAGAGGCAAGAGAAGTGCAGGAAGAAGCAACAAAGGTACAAAAGAGGTAAGAGAGGTGCAGAAACAGGCAGGAAAGGTGCAGAAATAGGGAACAGGGGTGCAGAAAGAGGCAAGAGGGATACAGAAATTTGCAAAAGAGGTGCAGATAGAAGCAAGAGCAGTGCAGAAAGAGGTGCACAAAGAGGCAAGAGGGGTGCAGAAAGAGGTAGGAGAGGTGCACAAAGAAACAAGAAGGGTACAGAAAGAGGCAAGAGGGGTGCAGAAAGAAGGAATAGAAATGCAGAAAGAAGCAACAGAGGTGCTGAAAGAGACAAGAATGGTGCAGAAAAAGGCAAGAGAAGTGCAGAAAGAAGCAACAGAGTTGCAGAAAGAGGTAATAGAGGTGCAGAAAGAGGCAAGAGAGATGCAGAAAGCAGCAGGGGAGGAGCAGAAAGAGGCAAGAGAGGTGCAGAAAGAAGAGACTGAGGTTCAGAAAGAGGCAAGAGAAGAGCAGAAAGTGGCAAGTGAGGTGCAGAAAGAAGCAAGAGAGGTATAGAAAGAGGCAAGATAAGTGCAGAAAGAGGCACTCGAGGTGCAGAAAGAGGCACTTGAGGTAGAGAAAGAGGCAAGAGAGGTACAGAAAGAGGCTCAAGAAGTGCAGAAAGAGGCAAGAGAGGTGCAGAAGGAAGAGAGTGAGGTGCAGAAAGAGGCAAGTGAGGAGCAGAAATTTGTAAGAGAGGTGCAGAAAGAAGCAAGAGCAATGCAGTAAGAAACAACAGAGGTACAGAAGGAGGCAAGAGGGGTGCAGAAAGAGGCAAGAGCAGTGTAGAAAGAACAAGAGACGTGCAGGAAAAGGGAAGAAGGGTGCAGAAAGAGGCATGAGGAGTGTAGAAAGAAGCAAGAGAAGTGCAGAAAGAGGCAACAGAGGTGCAGAAAGACGCAAGAGAGGTGCAGAAACAAGCAAGAGAAGCGCAGAAAGAGGCAAGAGAATTGCTGAATGAAGCAACAGAGGTGTAGAAAGAAGCAAGAGGGATGCAAAAAAGAGAAAAAAGGTGCATAAAGAAGCAAGAGAGGTGCAGAAAGAAGCAAGAGAAGTGCAGAAATAAGCAAGAGAGGTACAGAAAGAGGGAACATGTGTGCAGAAAGAGACAACAAGGTTGCAGGAAGAAGCAAGAGAGGTGCAGAAAGAGGCAAAAGAAGTGCAGAAAGAAGCAACAGAGGTACAGAAAGAGGCAAGAGGGATACAGAAATTTACAAAAGAGGTGCAGATAGAAGCAAGAGCAGTGCAGAAAGAGGTGCAAAAAAAGGCAAGAGGGGTGCAGAAAGAGGTAGGAGAGGTGCACAAAGAGGCAAGAAGGGTACAGAAAGAGGCAAGAGGGGTGCAGAAAGAAGGAATAGAAGTGCAGAAAGAAGCAACAGAGATGCAGAAAGAGGTAATAGATGTGCAGAAAGAGGCTCAAGAAGTGCAGAAAGAGGCAAGAGAGGTGCAGAAGGAAGAGAGTGTGGTGCAGAAAGAGGCAAGTGAGGTGCAGAAGTTTGTAAGAGAGGTGCAGAAAAAGCAAGAGCAATGCAGTAAGAAACAACAGAGGTACAGAAGGAGGCAAGAGGGGTGCAGAAAGAGGCAAGAGCAGTGTAGAAAGAAGCAAGAGAAGTGCAGAAATAAGCAACAGACGTCCTGAAAGAGGCAAGAGAGGTGCAGAAACAGGCAGGAAAGGTGCAGAAAGAGGGGACAGGGATGCAGAAAGAGGCAAGAGGGATACAGAAATTTGCAAAAGAGGTGCAGAAAGAAGCAAGAGCAGTGCAGAAAGAACCAACAGAGGTGCAGAAAGAGGCAAGAGAGGTACAGAAAGAGGCAAGAGAAGTGCAGAAAGAAGCAAAAGAGGTACAGAAAGAGGCAAGAGAAGTGCAGAAAGAAGCAAAAGAGGTGCCGAAAGAGGCAAGAAAACTGCAGAAAAAGGCAAGAGAGGTGCCGAAAGAGGAAGGAGAGGTGCACAAAGAAGCAAGAGAAGTGCAGAAAGAAGTAACAGAGATGCTGAAAGAGGAAAGAGGGATGCAGAAAGAGGCAAGAGAAGTGGAGGAAGAAGCAACAGAGGTACAAAAGAGGAAAGAGAGGGGCAGAAACAGGCAGGAAAGGTGCAGAAAGAGGGAACAGGGGTGCAGAAAGAGGCAAGAGGGATACAGAAATTTGCAAAAGAGGTGCAGATAAAAGCAAGAGCAGTGCAGAAAAAGGTGCAAAATGAGGCAAGAGGGGTGCAGAAAGAGGTAGGAGAGGTGCACAAAGAGGCAAGTAGGGTACAGAAAGAGGCAAGAGGGGTGCAGAAAGAAGGAATAGAAATGCAGAAAGAAGCAACAGAGGTGCTGAAAGAGACAAGAATGGTGCAGAAAAAGGCAAGAGAAGTGCAGAAAGAAGCAACAGAGTTGCAGAAAGAGGTAATAGAGGTGCAGAAAGAGGCAAGAGAGATGCAGAAAGCTGCAGGGGAGGAGCAGAAAGAGGCAAGAGAGGTGCAGAAAGAAGAGACTGAGGTTCAGAAAGAGGCAAGAGAAGAGCAGAAAGTGGCAAGTGAGGTGCAGAAAGAAGCAAGAGAGGTATAGAAAGAGGCAAGATAAATGCAGAAAGAGGCACTTGAGGTGCAGAAAGAGGCACTTGAGGTAGAGAAAGAGGCAAGAGAGGTACAGAAAGAGGCTCAAGAAGTGCAGAAAGAGGCAAGAGAGGTGCAGAAGGAAGAGAGTGAGGTGCAGAAAGAGGCAAGTGAGGTGCAGAAATTTGTAAGAGAGGTGCAGAAAGAAGCAAGAGCAATGCAGTAAGAAACAACAGAGGTACAGAAGGAGGCAAGAGGGGTGCAGAAAGAGGCAAGAGCAGTGTAGAAAGAACAAGAGACGTGCAGGAAAAGGGAAGAAGGGTACAGAAAGAGGCACAAGGAGTGCAGAAAGAAGCAAGAGAAGTGCAGAAAGAAGCAACAGAGGTGCTGAAAGAGGCAAGAGAGGTGCAGAAACAGGCAGGAAAGGTGCATAAAGAGGGGACAGGGATGCAAAAAGAGGCAAGAGGGATACAGAAATTTACAAAAGATGTGCAGAAAGAAGCAAGAGCAGTGCAGAAAGAACCAACAGAGATGCAGAAAGAGGCAAGAGAGGTACAGAAAGAGGCAAGAGAAGTGCAGAAAGAAGCAAAAGAGGTACAGAAAGAGGCAAGAGAAGTGCAGAAAGAAGGAAAAGAGGTGCAGAAAGAGGCAAGAGAACTGCAGAAAAAGGCAAGAGAGGTGCAGAAAGAAGAAGGAGAGGTGCACAAAGAGGCAAGAGGGGTACAGAAAGAGGCAAGAGGGGTGCACAAAGAAGCAAGAGAAGTGCAGAAAGAAGCAACAGAGGTGCTAAAAGAGGAAAGAGGGGTGCAGAAAGAGGCAAGAGAAGTGCAGGAAGAAGCAACAAAGGTACAAAAGAGGCAAGAGAGGTGCAGAAACAGGCAGGAAAGGTGCAGAAAGAGGGAACAGGGGTGCAGAAAGAGGCATGAGGGATACAGAAATTTGCAAAAGAGGTGCAGATAGAAGCAAGAGCAGTACAGAAAGAGGTGCAAAAAGAGGCAAGAGGGGTGCAGAAAGAGGTAGGAGAGGTGCACAAAGAGGCAAGAAGGGTACAGAAAGAGGCAAGAGTGGTGCAGAAAGAAGGAATAGAAATGCAGAAAGAAGCAACAGAGGTGCTGAAAGAGACAAGAATGGTGCATAAAAAGGCAAGAGAAGTGCAGAAAAAGGCAAGAGAGGTGCAGAAAGAAGGAGAGGTGCACAAAGAGGCAAGAGGGGTATAGAAAGAGGCAAGAGGGGTGCACAAAGAAGCAAGAGAAGTGCAGAAAGAAGCAACAGAGGTGCTGAAAGAGGAAAGAGGGGTGCAGAAAGAGGCAAGAGAAGTGCAGGAAGAAGCAACAAAGGTACAAAAGAGGCACAAGAGGTGCAGAAACAGGCAGGAAAGGTGCAGAAAGAGGGGACAGGTATGCAGAAAGAGGCAAGAGGGATACAGAAATTTACAAAAGATGTGCAGAAAGAAGCAAGAGCAGTGCAGAAAGAACCAACAGAGGTGCAGAAAGAGGCAAGAGAGGTACCAAAAGAGGCAAGAGAAGTGCAGAAAGAAGCAAAAGAGGTACAGAAAGAGGCAGGAGAAGTGCAGAAAGAAGCAAAAGAGGTGCAGAAAGAGGCAAGAGAACTGCAGAAAAAGGCAACAGAAAGAAGAAGGAGAGGTGCACAAAGAGGCAAGAGGGGTACAGAAAGAGGCAAGAGGGGTGCACAAAGAAGCAAGAGAAGTGCAGAAAGAAGCAACAGAGGTGCTGAAAGAGGAAAGAGGGGTGCAGAAAGAGGCAAGAGAAGTGCAGGAAGAAGCAACAAAGGTACAAAAGAGGCAAGAGAGGTGCAGAAACAGGCAGGAATGGTGCAGAAAGAGGGAACAGGGGTGCAGAAAGAGGCAAGAGGGATACAGAAATTTGCAAAAGAGGTGCAGATAGAAGCAAGAGCAGTGCAGAAAGAGGTGCAAAAAGAGGCAAGAGGGGTGCAGAAAGAGGTAGGAGAGGTGCACAAAGAGGCAAGAAGGGTACAGAAAGAGGCAAGAGGGGTGCAGAAAGAAGGAATAGAAATGCAGAAAGAAGCAACAGAGGTGCTGAAAGAAACAAGAATGGTGCAGAAAAAGGCAAGAAAAGTGCAGAAAGAAGCAACAGAGTTGCAGAAAGAGGTAATAGAGGTGCAGAAAGAGGCAAGAGAGATGCAGAAAGCAGCAGGGGAGGAGCAGAAAGAGGCAAGAGAGGTGCAGAAAGAAGAGACTGAGGTTCAGAAAGAGGCAAGAGAAGAGCAGAAAGTGGCAAGTGAGGTGCAGAAAGAAGCAAGAGAGGTATAGAAAGAGGCAAGATAAGTGCAGAAAGAGGCACTTGAGGTGCAGAACGAGGCACTTGAGGTAGAGAAAGAGGCAAGAGAGGTAGAGAAAGAGGCAAGAGAGGTACAGAAAGAGGCTCAAGAAGTGCAGAAAGAGGCAAGAGAGGTGCAGAAGAAAGATAGTGAGGTGCAGAAAGAGGCAAGTGAGGTGCAGAAATTTGTAAGAGAGGTGCAGAAAGAAGCAAGAGCAATGCAGTAAGAAACAACAGAGGTACAGAAGGAGGCAAGAGGGGTGCAGAAAGAGGCAAGAGCAGTGTAGAAAGAACAAGAGACATGCAGGAAAAGGGAAGAAGGGTGCAGAAAGAGGCATGAGGGGTGCAGAAAGAAGGAAGAGAAGTGCAGAAAGAAGCAACAGGGGTGCTGAAAGAGGCACGAAGGGTGCAGAAAGAGGCAAGAGAAGTGCAGAAAGAAGCAACAGAGGTACAGAAAGAGGCAAGAGTGGTGCAGAAAGAGGGAAGAGAGGTATAGAAAGAGGCAGGAGAGTTGCACAAAGAGGGAAGAGGGATGCAGAAAGAGGCAAGAGGGGTGCAGAAAGAAGCAAGTGAGGTGCAGAAAGAGGCAAGAGAGGTGCAGAAACAGGAAAGAGAAGTGCAGAAGGAGGCAAGAGAATTGCTGAAAGAAGCAACAGAGGTGTGGATAGAAGCAAGAGAAGTACAGAAAGAGGCAAGTGAGATGCAGAAAGAGGCAAGAAAGGTGCAGAAAGAGGGAAGACGAGTGCAGAAATAGACAACAGGGGTGCAGAAAGAAGCAAGACATGTGGAGAAAGAAGCATGGGAAGTGCAGAAGGAGGCAAGAGAACTGCGGAAAGAGGCAAGAGAGTTGCAGAAACAGGCTAAAGAGGTACAGAAAGAGGGAACAGGGGTGCATACAGAGGCAAGAGATGTGCAGAAGCAGGTAAGAGGGGTACAGAAAGAGGCAAGAGGGGTGCAGTAATTTTCAAGAGAGGTACAGAAAGAAGCAAGAGCAGTGCAAAAGAACCAACAGAGGTGCAAAAAGAGGCAAGTGAGGTGCAGAAGGAGGCAAGAGAACTGCAGAAAGAGGCAAGAGAGTTGCAGAAACAGGCAAAAGGGGTGCAGGAAGAGGGAACAGGTGGGCAGACTGAGGCAAGAGAGGTGCAGAAAGAGGGAAGAGGGGTGCGGAAAAAGGTAAGAGGGATGCAGAAATTTGGAACAGAGGTGCAGAAAGAAGCAAGAGCAGTGCAGAAAGAGCCAACAGAGGTGCAGAAAGAGGCAAGAGGGATACAGAAAGAGGCAAGTGAAGTGCAGAACAAAGCAAACGAGGTGCAGAAAGAACCAACAGAGGTGCGAAAAGAGGCAAGAGGGGTGCAGAAAGGGGTAAGAGAGGTACACAAAGAGGCAAGAGGGGTACATAAAGAGGCAGGAGGGGTGCAGAAAGAGGGAAGAGAACTGCAGAAAGAAGCAACAGAGTTGCTGAAAGAGGCACAAAGGATGCAAAAAGAGACAAGGGAGGTGCAGAAAGAAGCAACAGAGGTACAGAAAGAGGCAAGAGTGGTGCATAAAGAGGGAAGAGAGGTGTAGAAAGAGGCAAGAGAGTTGCACAAAGAGGGAAGAGGGGTGCAGAAACAGGCAAAAGGGGTGCAGAAAGAAGCAAGTGAGGTGCAGAAAGAGGCAAGAGAGGTGCAGAAAGAGGCAATAGAGGTGCAGAAACAGGCAAGAGAAGTGTTGAAAGAGGCAACAGAGTTGCAGAAGGAGGCAATAGAACTGCAGAAAGAGGCAAGAGAGTTGCAGAAAGAGGCAAGTGAGGTGCAGAAGGAGGCAAGAGAACTACAGAAAGAGGCAAGAGAGGTGCAGAAAGAGGCAAGTGAGGTGCAGAAAGAAGCAAGATAAGTGCATAAAGAAGCAACAGAAGTGCAGAAAGAGGGAAGAGGGGTAGAGAAAGAGGCAAGAGAAGTGCAGAAAGAAGTGCAGACATGCAGAAAGGGGGAAGAGGGGTGGTCAAAGAGGCAAGAGGGGTACATAAAGAAGCACGTGAGGTGCAGAAAGAGGCAACAGAGGTGGAGAAAGAGGCAAGTGGGGTGCAGAAAGAAGCAAGAACAGTGCAGAAAGAAGCAACAGAGGTTCAAAAAGAGGCAAGAGGGGTGCAGAAAGAGGTAGGAGAGGTGCACAAAGAGGCAAGAGAGGTACAGAAAGAAGCAACAGAGGTGCTGAAAGAGGCACGAACGGTGCAGAAAGAGCAAGAGAAGTTTAGAAAAAAGCAACAGAGGTACAGAAAGAGGCAAGAGGGGTGCAGAAAGAAGCAAGAGAGATGCAGAAAGAAACAAAAGAAGTGCAGAAAGAAGGAACAGAGGTGCAGAAAGAGGCAAAAGGGGTGCAGAAAGAGGTAAGAGGGGTGCAGAAAGAGGCAAGAGAGGTGCAGAAAGAGGGAAGAAGGGTGCACAAAGAGGCAAGAGGGGTACATAAAGAAGCAAGTGCGGTGCAGAAAGAGGCAACAGAGGTGGAGAAAGAGGCAAGAGAGGTGCAGAAAGTAGAAGAGATGTGCAGAAAGAGGCAAGAGAAATGTAGAAAAAGAAAGAAATGTGCTGAAAGAAGCAACGGAAATGCAGAAAGAGGCAAGAAAGGCGCAGAAAGAAGCAAGTGTGGCTTACACACCATTAGTACCAATTTAACACACACATTTAGCAATAAGTAACAGGTGACCATTCTAGGTTTGCAAAGGGCCTTCCACCACGCTGTAACACTTGTCGCTGCATTTTTGGTAACGTTTGAGCCGTTTGAGCTAGAAACAAGGCTTTTTTTGTTCAAATCTACAGATTAGGGAGCAGATGATAGATTATGTGGCTAATGCGGAAAATGTATAATTGTGCGAAAGTCAGTACAGCCAAAAAGTCACATAATTCCAGTGGCCCTGCTCATACCTCTGACTAGGTCCACAAGTGCTCCTCAGTGAATCCTTCTTTTTTTTGTCTCACTGAGTTCATAGTTGAGCTTCTATGGAAACGAGGAAGACTAAACCTGAGGTTTCCACTCCACAACACAGACTACCATACCACATAATTACTCTCCATAACACATAATCCCATTCTACATAATTTCTATACACTAAATACCACATACTTTCTATCCACATAATTTCACTGCACAACATACCACATAATTCCACTACACACAACGTACATCCACTCCACTCCAAAAAACATTAGTAAAAAACTTTTACATTTATAACGCCAATAGCTCTAACTCTCGCAAATGCGAAACCTATTACATTGCAAATGCTTCTTTACTAGTAGTCGGGTTTGCAGAGTGGTGGAGAAAGGGTATGGACCTCCGACCAGCGCTCAGGAATTCCGCTGCGTAGAACTCACAGGAGGGACCAGGAGGGCTTCTTGGCCCCGAAAGTCCCTCAGGAGTAAAGTGGACTTCATCACCCATCCTGTAGTCTGCCAGGAGGCGTGTTTGCAGAGTGGTGGAGAAAGGGGGCGTGGCCTCCAAAGACGTCTTAGCAATCCCATTGTGTGGGACTTACTGGAGGTTACAAGAGGGGTAGTTGGCCCCCAAGGTCATCCTTGGGTCCAACTACCCCTCCTATTACCTCCAGCAAGTCCCACACAGCAGGATTGTTAAGTTCTCATAGCAGGCCACGCCCCTGTGCCCACCACTCTGCAAATGCGCTCCCTAGTGCGCTCTTGGATGGGGATTGAAGTCTCCTTCGCTGCTGGGGGTCCTTAGGGGCCAACTAGCCTACCTCTTACCTCCAGTAAGCCCCACACAGTGAGATTGCTGAGAGGTGGACACAGGCCATGCCCCCTTTCCCCACCACTCTGCAAACGTGCCTCCTGGCGCACTCTTGGTTGGGGGATGAAGTCCCCTTGCCTCCTGAGGGTCCCTGGGGGCCAACTAGCCCTCCTGTTATCTCTAGTAAGCCCCACACAGCTGGATTGCTGAGAGGTGGTCCAAGGGCATGCCCCCTTTTTACACCACTCTGCAAATGCGCCTCCTGGTGCACAGCTTCTCAGGGGATGAAGTCCACTTTAGTCCTGAGGTCCTTAGGACACAAGAGGACCTCATCGCCCACCAGTTGTGTGCCAAGAAGCGCGTTTGCAGAGTGGTGTAAAAAGGGGCGTGGCCTCTGACCACCTCTCAGCAATCCAGCTGTGTGGGGATTACTGGAGGTACCTGGTGGGCTAGTTGGCCCCTAAGGACCCTTAAGGATCTAGGGGACTTCATCCCCCAACTTAGAATGCACCAGGAGGTGCGTTTGCAGAGTGGTGCAGGGAGGGGGCGGGCCTCCGGGGAGATGCCAGCTTTTCTTTTTTTTAAATATTTTTAGAAGGAGGGCTGTGTGACCCCCCTACTTTTAGTATTTTTTGGACCCTGGGGACCCCATCCCCAGGGCTTGAGCCATTTTTTAAACTTTTTTAAAAAAGAAAATGGGAAAGGGGCCTCGCGGCCCCCCTCCTGAGGCCGATTTCGGCCCAGGGGACCCCATCCCTACGGGCATGGCCTCTTTTTTAATGTTACGGGAGGGGGGCCGCGTGGCACCCCTTCCCTGGGCCACCTCTGGCCAAGGGGACCCCATCCCCCGGGGCCTGGCCTCGTTATTTATTTATTTTTTAAAATGTAAGTATGGGAGGGGGGCCGCATGGCCCTCCTTCCCTTGGCCACTACTGGCCCCGGGTACCCCATCCCCCGGGACCCGGCCTTATTTTAAAAAAAAAAATGTCATGAAAAAGGGGAGGGGGGCCTCGTGGCCCCCCTCCTGGGCCACTTCTGGCCCCGGGGACCCCACTCCCTGGGGCCTGGCCAGCTTCCAGATTTAAAAAAAAAAAAAAATTGGGATGGGGGCCGAGTGGCTCCCCTCCCGGGCCACTTCTGGCCCCAGGGACCCCATCCCCTGGGGCCTGGCCTCTTTGATGGGGACTGTGAGGGGATCCCCAATGCCCCCACGGTCCCAGCCGACACCCCGCCTCCTGCGGGAGCAGGTATTGCTTTTGGGCAAGGGGAGCCGCTAACATGCAGCTCCCCTTGCCCAAAAGCAATTCTGCTTTGCTTCTTGGAAGCAAGAGCAGGTTTCCTGCTCTCGCTTCCAAGAAGCAAAGCAGTGTTTGCTATGGCAGGGCGGGATTATAACATACATTTTGATTATTAATTTAATAATATTTTAATTAGATATATGTAAATATATATATATATTAGTATATATGTGTGTTTTATTTTTGAAAATAAGTATAATTGTAATATTTCTTTTAAAACCAATTAAATATATTTAATTTGTATTATGTTATTGTTATTTTTAAATATATTTAATGCTTACTGTTCAAATGTATCTATATTTTAAAAAACAATATTTTAGACAGCAATATTAGTGACAACTATTTTTTTCTGATATTTTTTATTTACTTGATAACTATAGAATAATGATATTTTTGACATTGATATTTATGTCACAATATTTTTGTATGACAATATTTTCAGGCTCGATATTTTGTCAGTGAACCTCATAGAATGGCCTTGAGTGAAGTGCTATAGAGTCGCATCAAGTGGGATGGAGTTTGGTGGAGTGGAATTTGCTGGAGTGGAGTGTTTTCTCATAGAGTGGAGTGTGTAGAGAGTATTAGAGTGTCATAAAGTGGAGTAGAGTATTGTAGAGTGGAGGGGAGGGGAGTGGCTTGGAGTGGAGTGGATTAGAGGGGAGTATGCATGGTGTGTTCGAGCACTGCCATTACAAACAACACATTTTCAATTACAATGACCATTACATTTGCACAGATATACAGTTTAACTGATAAAATAATACAGCGCACAGATAATAATGTGTGGTACTGATTTGTTTTGATCATATTCAACTTTTTGTTTCCACCATACTTCAGAATTACAAAAAATGTGCTTCATTTGTGCTTTCCTAATTCTGATATATTCTGAAATATTTGCACAGTTCATTTACAAACACTTAAATGTTGTTGTGTGCTAGACTTTGAAGTTAAAGAAAAAAGTAAACATCAAGCTCCCTTGGAAGACTGAGCCTGACATTTGACCTCTGTCTTTAAACGCACAGCAAATTTGACAAGAGAAGAACAAAATGTAAAGGCTTGTTTACAGAAAGCGAGCAGTCATGGATGAATACAGTAAATAGGCAACGCTCCACTGGAGGGTGAAGACATGCTGGGCATCCTAAAACAAAGCAAGAAAATAGAAAGCCTGAAAACTTGAGTTACTAACCACAAAGCCAATGGTAAGCAATAGGGTTAATGCATTCCCAAGGAAGCTTTCAGAATGCCCAGAAGAAGTCTTTCACAACCAGACAGCTGTGCTGTCTGTTAGGCTTCAACCTAAAAAGAATGGTTTGTCAGCATTCACTGAAAAAGGGCAGGGCACAAAGACAATGCGTGGACATTTTCCTATAGATTCCTTCACATAACCAGCAGTTATCTCAAATGCTTTTATAACATTGCCAGATGCCTAAACCAAGACATTGGTAACAACATGAATCTTAGTGAGAGAAACCTGTTACATGTTTCATGTTATTTTAGCTGTGTAAGTTAGCAAGTTTTTCTGGTGCTTAAAATTATCATTATACCTCGAACTTGCTCCTCATCCTAGTCAATACCTTTTGAGGTTGTCCTGCCTACAGTAGCCCCTTTACAAGTGTTCTGCTACAGTGTGTTTGTTTTAGTCTTTTTACTATGTTAATTAAACCTAAATGTTACCTGTCCTCCCTCCATGGCGTCCTGCTTGTTTCCAAGTTTTCCTAATCATGGGTTAAAGGGAACAGACGAGGTACATAAAGTGTTCACGCACAGCATTTGTCCAGTTCAGAATGTGGATTAATGGTGCAGACTGGGACTATACTGTTGCAATATTGTGTTACTCACACTGAATGAGTTTGAATTTCCAATTTTGACCGCACATAGGATCAATTTATTTCAAGATATTTTATTTATCACTCAGTGCCTTCAAGCCCTGATGAAGTCGTGGGGTGAGTCATCTGAG
Source organism: Calotriton arnoldi (assembly GCA_963921515.1). NCBI lineage: Eukaryota > Metazoa > Chordata > Amphibia > Caudata > Salamandridae > Calotriton > Calotriton arnoldi. Next base: position 616,475 of record CAWUFW010009558.1, read on the forward strand.
CAACGAAACACATGTTGGCGGTGGGCAGAGATGATAAAGATTGAAACGTGATACCACTGAAACTAAGGATTGTGGAATAACTTTAATTGGTCTCTTTATGATATCATGTGCTCAAGGACTTTTGATGCTGTTTCCAAGTTTGTTTAATATTGTAGGCACCATATAATAGGGAGAAGGAGAGTCAGACTGGGACAAGGAGCATCAACTTTGGGTAATACCTTATGTGTATAAGTAAGATCAGAAAGAAATCCGGTCTGAATAACATTAAGAATGCTTTGGGCCGATCGATTTGGTAATTGTGAATATATCCAGACTAAGGCAAAGCTCAACTGGGAGACAGGGGCGTTTGTTTGGGAGGGTATGTGGGATGGAACACCCTTCCAATATTTATAGTTAATCAAGTAACATACCACAGAAGGCCAGAACGTCGGGTCCGCTCATCTGGAGACTGATTCACCTGTGGCAAAATACAATGTGCAACAAAGCTCACTGCAGGGCTCTCTTGTGATGTGACACAGGCACTGTGCTGTAGAAAGTCAGACTCTCGTCGAAGTTAGACCTAAGAAGTCTTTGACCGAGGCTCACCGCTCTGTCATTCTTTCAGCCAATTGATACAGCATTCATTTGGATCTCTATGTTCGTGAGTCCCCATGTGCTTTCAAGCAGTTCAGGGCTGCCTGATAGTACTTGGGTTGGGGGAGGCGTAGGTGGTCTTCTCTCACAGTTAAGGTGAGCAAAATAAAATTATTTGAATGATGATTATATGTGTGAGTATGTTTGGGTGTGCACGAGTATAGAAGTGCCCATAAGCGTATGTGTACATGTGAGTGTGTGTGCAAGTGATTATCTGCATGCATGTCCTGCATAAAAGTGCACATATGCACAGGAATTTGTGTTTAGCTTTATGCTCACAAGTTCAATTTACAGTGGCTCTTTTCTGTCTTTCATCCTGTGGTAGACAAAATCAATATCATTGATCTAGGTAACAGCAAACATGTTATGCAATGGCAATATGCCTGAAGAGGTGAACATGCGTATTCACAAATACATATGTTATTTCTCATGTTTGAGTATGTGTTCTAGATGCAAGCCAACAAATTAATAAGGAGAGTCGAGCCAGAGCTAAGCCTAAGATCTGGCTTGGCTTTAAGGGCCCATGCATGAGCCAAGCCATGAAAGTCTTTGTATGTCAATCATGCAGCAAACATATACAACATGATAAAGATAATTTAAAAAAATGTATTTCTTTAACATGCAGATGTGTTTCACCTTAATGCCTCAGATCATAACACTTATTAAAAGTGATAGTCTTTAAACATGATCCTATAACAATCATGTTCCCCTGTTCTGATGAAACCATTAATAAACTAAGAGGCAAGCCAGTTGTCATGCGCACTCTATATGTGGCCCAGATTCTTATTGGGAAGCATCCCTTTAGTGCACTGCCGAATTCCAACTGGAAGAATTTAATCAATCTGATTAAAAGTCAACTTGTTGCTTCAATTGAACTTTATATGCTTCAATATGACTATTTTTCAATGTCATGATTGTCCACATTGTTCATGTGAAGATATACATCAATGGTAAACGTCAAACAAAGTAACAGTCATCCCCAATGCATTTCGGGCATGTCGCTGCCCTTCATCAGGGGGTAGGTTCCTTGTCCGTATAAACGGCTTCTCTTAACCGCGCGTCTCGCTCCATTCGGACGTCCTTACGGCTTTTCCGAATGGAGAGAGACGCGCGGTACTCTGATACAGAATCCTGGACCTTCGACGCTCTACTTCAAGATTAGAGGACTGAAGAATCTCCCTTGGGGTCAAGGAGTGACTCCCCTGCTTGGCAGGCACCAAAGAAGCAATTGTCTGGTCTGCATCGCTGAAGCTCCCGTCGGACGCCGAAGTCTTTGCATCACCAGAGGTGGATTTCCAGACTTCCCCGAGGCTGTCCTGAGTCCCCAGCAAAGCTGAGGCCTGTAGCTGTCATGGGTAACGTGGAACCGTGACCCCTGGACACCAAACGCATTTGCAAGTGCATCCTCTTCTGGGTCTCCCTCAAAGTCATGCTTTGGGCTCCAAGTAGCCCCAGCCTCCAGCACCAACTGCACCGAAGAGCACTGGCCTCCACTCCACGAGTGTCCTGTGAGCCAGCTCCACGTGCATCGTCTCGAGGCTCCTTCGCGGTCGCTAGTCCGTTGGCTAGTAGGCCCTCACGAAGGCCAATCTTTTTCTGCTTGGGCTCCCTGGTTGCTCCAGGTGTGCCCTGACTTATTCTTGCTGGGTGAGTCTCCCAGACCTTGCTGGTCTGCAACATCGTCCTTCTTCTATTTCCACGAGACTTGCCGTTGCCAAGGCTTGTTGGGTCCAATCCGGTCGCCCCTGCAATCGACAGACGTTGTGGAGCAGCTCGAATCCAGCTCCTGGTTGTCGTCGACGCCTCCTGGACCTCGTGGCTGAAGAGTCAAGGCGAATGTCAGCCTACCTAAAGCACTCAACATCGGTGGGCATCTGCTCATCGCCTTCCTGGTCACTGGCTAGTGACCCAGACTCTGTCCCCTCTGCTTTCAGGTTCTTCAGATCTTCGATCCACCTTTGGATCCACCCGAACACTTTCGACTTGGCCGCCGGCAGCACTTTGCAGCAGATCGCCATTGAAAGCGACGACGAAACCCGACCCCGAAAGACACCTATGCACCCGGCTCCCCTGGGTGAGGTAACTCGAGTACTCCGGTGCTCCCGTCGGTATTGACACTAGAACAGCCTAGTTCTCAAAGGGTTTGCTCCAAGTCCTCCTCTAAGTGTCCCTTTTCTTTTAAATTCTAATCGCGACTTTCCCCATAGAAGTTAACGGTGGTTCGCGGCTGTGTTCATACACTGCACGCGTCCCCGTGGGTCCCCTGTGTCACTGCCTTGGGTGGTTCCTTGTGGTCCAAGCACTTATACAGGCTCAAGGCCTTGTGTCTAGCTCAGTCGTGGTTCTTATACCACTTTATTGGTATATGGTTTGGTATGCCCCTGGGGCTCAAACGTGTATTTGTGCTATTACTGTAGATAACTAACTCGTAACTTATGTATCTTCGAACTCTAGCCTCATAAAGAGACTAGAGGGGTGTGTTTAGTAATAAATACATATATTTTGAATATATACCTGGTGTGGTCCTCTTTCATTTGGTCACTCAAGAGATTATAGACTGGTAAAACAAGCTGCTTTACATTCCTTCAAGACTTAGCCTGAAGGCTGCTCTCCATAGCTACCACTAGGATAGCTTTCAATAAAGGTTGTCTTTAACCTATCTCCAATAAGGGGTTGTTTGGACTGGTGCAAGGTGCCCACTACAAATAGTGGACAGCATATGCCAGGCCAACTTCTCACATTGGTGTGCAGCGTGTGGGATTCCAGCTTGCTATTGTTTTACCAGATAATCTCAATTGAATTGATCAACTGAAAACCACTAAGGGTACCTAAGGTACATATAAATCAAGCTTAGTAATACAGTAAGTTCTACTGAACTTAGAGTTGTGTGTAAAGGGACAGCACACCCTTTCTACAACTCAAGAGAGTTTAGTAGGCCACACTAGAGTAGGTAGTGCATACACCACACCTCACTAGTAATGTCTTCAAAGCCAGGACCCAGTGAGTCCTTGCCAGAAGCCAGTGGGCTTCTTCCCTCCAAGTATGATAAACTCCCATTCTTGGAATTGAGAGCATTATGCACTACTAGGATGTTGAAGACAGGCAAAAGTGCCAGCACCCAACACCTCAGGGAGGTGTTACTAGCTGATGATCTCAGCAGGCCCCTAGGGTCTGAAGGGGTAGGCAAAGAGGGTGGGGCAGAAGATGAGGGAGGGGACAGGGGTGAAGAAACCCAGGCCCCCCCTCTGAAACTGGCCAGGAAGGTGAAAATGACCTTGTCCTGGAAAACCCAATTCCTCCTGTGGAGGAGGAGGGGAGGATCAGAATGACCTCCCTTTGTCCCCCAGGAAGAGTTCTGAGTGTGCCCAGAAGGTCTAGGTCTCCTTCTCAGGAGTCTAACCACTCTGACACCTCAATAGGGACCTCTGTCTCCTCTCATAGGAGGGAATCCTCTCATGAGAGGAGAAAGAGACTGATTCAGTATGAGCAAACTCAGCTTGAACTCAGAAAACAGCAATTGGCTATAGACAGGGAGTCCCTAGATCTCTATAGAGAGAGACAAAAGTTGGGACTAGAGTCCCATGGTGGCAGCAGTTTCCCCAAAGAAAGGGAAAGGTCTTATGACCATAGAAACATGAGCAAGATTGTCCCTCCCTACCAGAGTGGGGATGACATCCACAAATGGATAACTGCTCTAGAGAGGGCCTGTAAAGTACAGAGGGTCCCTCAGGAGCAGTGGGCAGCAATCTTGTGGCTCTCCTTTGCAGACAAAGGTAGAGATAAGCTCCTCACTGTTAGAGAGGAGGATGCTGACAATTACAAAGTCTTGAAGAGTGCTCTGATAGATGGGTTTGGCCTAACCACTGAACAGTATAGGTTGAAGTTCAGAGACTCCCAAAAGGCTCAGACTCAAGACTGGGTTGACTTTGTAGATTGTGTTACTAAGGCTCTGGAAGGTTGGATACATGGCAACAAGGTGCATGACTTTTTAGGATTGTACAATTTGATTATGAGGGAGCAGATCCTTAATAATTGTCAAAACCAGCTTTTACACCAGTACCTGGTGGACTCTGATCTGACCTCTCCCCAAGAATTGGGAAAGAAGGCAGACAAATGGGTCAGAACCAGAGTAAAGACTAAGAATCAGGGTGGTGACCAGAAGAAAGATTCTACCAAGTCCCAAGAGAAAGGTGGGGATAAATCTAAGGATAAATCCACTACAGGGCCCCAAAAGTCCTCTTCTGGGGGTGGGTCCCAAACTCCTTCCTCTCCTGAAAAGAAACCCTATTGCCATGTCTGTAAAAAGCCTGGACACTGGAAAACTGATCCCAGTTGCCCCAGGATTGGCAATAAAGAAAATGTTCCTCCAACAACTACTACCACCCCTCCTGGTACTACCAGTAGTAATCCTCCAGTTGGGAGTAGTGTACCCAACAAGTTAGGTGCTTTTGCAAGAGGAACAGAGGTGGGCCCTAGTTTAGACAGGACCCCCTCAACAGACTCCTCTGACTCTGATGGTGGTGTAGGATTTGCCACCTTTACTATGGGTCCCAATGCATTGGGCAGGTACAGACTGGAGCCAATAATTAATGGTCAGAAAGCTGTGGCATTAAGGGACACAGGGGCTAGTGTCACCATGGTGGCAGGGAAACTAGTCCCCCTCACCAGCTTTTACCTGAGTTTAAATACCAGGTAACCAACATTGATGGTGTCAGAACAGATCACCCCATGGCCATAGTCAATCTCAGCTGGGAAGGGGTCACAGGCCCAAAAAGAGTGGCAGTGTCCCCAACCTTGCCTGTAGATTGCCTGATGGGCAATGATCTGGAAATTTCAGCCTGGGCTGAAGTTGAACACCAAACCCATCTGAGAATGCTGGGCGTCCCTGTAAAGGTTAGTGGGGCTGTGATGGCCACAGCCCAAGCCCAGGGAAATTTTGGAGAGATGGAGCCTGGAAGAATGGCCCACTCTCCCCCAAAAGAGAGCACAAGGGTTGAAGAAAAGTCTTCTTCCCTCCAGACAGTAGGTAAGGGTCAGCCTCCTCAGGAACTGACCCTACCCCTAGTGAAGGAACTGCCCCAGAGGTAGTCAGGCCTGGCCTGGCCCCACCCCTGATGGCAGAGGACCCTTCCAAGGTGGTACCCAGTCTGGAGCAGGTAACCTGCCCCTCTCTACCCTGCCTCAGTCAGCCCAGGGCTGCAGAGGTCAGGGAGGTCAGTGGACCCCCAGGGCCCCCTGTCCAGAGGAACCCACCCATCAGCAGATTAGGGGCACCCAGTCTAGTAGCCCTAGCCAGGTGAATATTCCTCAACACACTGAGGGATCCCCCATACCTTTGTGTAGGGACCTCCCCAGAAGGACTCTGTTAGGCAAGGGCAAACCTGGGACCAAAAGGTTCCAAACCTGCCATGTCCCTCCAGTGGTCCATTCAAAGGGACCCAACCCCCAGCTGTAGGCAGCCAAAGGTTGACCCTTAGAGCACAGTGCAACTCAGTCATGGAAAGACAGGCGTACATGGTGACCAGTGATCTGAGGAAGCTGAGACCAACCTTCCTAGGGCCTCACTTCCCTTCTCAGACACCTTACCAGCCTTGTACTTTACCAAAGCACACCACAGGTAGTAATTCCCCATGGTGGAGACCCTCTCATACCCTTAGGGTGAGGGATTGCTTAGTGGACAATAAGACAGGGGGCAATCATGCTAGTGCAGGTGCTTCCTTATATGGCCACTTAGTAAATAAAGGCTCAACTGGCCAAGGTTAGCCTTATCTCCTTTCGTTTGGGGGGTTATGTAGGAAGGTGGAATCTGACTATATGGTTGCCCCACATTTTTCCTGGTGTTTTGCTGGTTTATGACTTAGTTGGACTGGGATCCTGCTATTCAGGGCCCCAGTCTATCTGCTTCCTCTTTAAAATGGTTTCCATGTGCCTTAGGCACATCTCTGATTGGAATCTGGAGTGCCCTTATAAGTCCCTAGTATATGGTAATACTATGTACCCAGGGCATAGGTACCTCAGAGGCCTACCAGGGGCTGCAGCATGTATTGTGCCACCCCTGGAAGGCCATCCAAACTGACACCACAGGTCTGCTACTGCAGCCTGGGTAAGGTGGTGCATGCACCCCTTACTGTGATATAGGCTACCTATATCACTACATACATACACACATATAAACCTATAAGTCACTCCTATGGCAGGCCTTATCAATCCTAAAGGCAGAGTGCGTGGTTCCTATGTGAGAGGGTGCCCCTGCATGAGCTGGGCCCCTCTGCAGCGTTCGGAGACCCTTCTCTGATGCTGTTTGTAGTGCAGCCCGACCATATACTCTTAAGCGCATTATAACCTCGCGTTAAATGCCAACTTTTGGATGGCTGCACGGAAACATGTCGTGTTTGGTGTCAAACATCTTGGAATACTACCCCCGCCAGTTCTGGTGGCGGGGTAGCATTCCACCCTTCTAGAGGAAAGACATGTACACACCGGTATACCCGGTACTGACTTTCCAGAGCCCTGGCATCACAAAATGGATGCCGCTGCCACAGACACGAGTCTGGCCTCCTGCTGCTGACCGAAACTCCGGCAGGGAGGCCTGGACAATAGGTTTCCTGTCCCAGGGAGGTGTGACCACCTCCCAGACAGGATAGTGTGTATTGGGGCTGGGCGGGAGCACTCTCGGGTGCTTTGAAATCCTGCACTGGGGGCACACTTGGTGTCCCTGTGCATACCCCAGTTCAAACTGGCTCAGGGGCTTCCAGCCCCTGCTCTGGCGTGAAACTGGACAAAGGGAAAGGGGTGTAACCAGTCCTCTGCCCTGACCCTCCCATAGGTGGGGCCACAGAGTATGTCCAACCCCCTACCTTAGTATAAGTAGGGGACCCCAGTCCTTAGGACTTTAGATTTACCTGGATGAAACTCTGATACAGAATCCTGGACCTTTGACGCTCTACTTCAAGATTAGAGGACTGAAGAATCTCCCTTGGGGTCAAGGAGTGACTCCCCTGCTTGGCAGGCACCAAAGAAGCAATTGTCCGGTCTGCATCGCTGAAGCTCCCGTCGGACGCCAAAGTCTTTGCATCACCAGAGGTATATTTCCAGACTTCCCCGAGGCTGCCCTGAGTCCCCAGCAAAGCTGAGGCCCGTAGCTGTCATGGGTAATGTGGAACCGTGACCCCTGGACACCGAACACATTTGCAAGTGCATCCTCTTCTGGGTCTCTCACGAAGTCGTGCTTTCGGCTTTGAGTAGCTCCAGCCTCCAGCACCAACTGCACCGAAGACCACTGGCCTACACTCCACGAGTGTCCTGTGAGCCAGCTCCACGTGCATCGTCTCGAGGCTCCTTCGCGGTCGCTAGTCCGTTGGCTAGTAGGCCCTCACGAAAGCCAATCTTTTTCTGCTTGGGCTCCCTGGTTGCTCCAGGTGTGCCCTGACTTATCCTTGCTGGGTGAGTCTCCCAGACCTTGCTGGTCTGCAACATCGTTCTTCTTCTATTTCCACGAGACTTGCCGTTGCCAAGGCTTGTTGGGTCCAATCCGGTCGCCGACACCCCTACAATCGACAAACGTCGTGGGACAGCTCGAATACAGCTCCTGGTTGTCATCGACACCTCCTGGATCTCGTGGCTGAAGAGTCAAGACGACCATCAACCTACCTGAAGCACTCGACATCGGTGGGCATCTGCTCATCGCCTTCCTGGTCACTGGCTAGTGACCCAGACTCTGTCCCCTCTGCTTTCAGGTTCTTCAGATCTTCGATCCACCTTTGGATCCACCCGAACACTTTCGACTTGGCCGCCGGCAGCACTTTGCAGCAGATCGCCATTGAAAGCGACGACGAAACTCGACCCCGAAAGACACCTATGCACCTGGCTCCCATGGGTGAGGTAACTCGAGTACTCCGGTGCTCCCATGGGTATTGACACTAGAACAGCCTAGTTCTCAAAGGGTTTGCTCCAAGTCCTCCTCTAAGTGTCCCTTTTCTTTTAAATTCTAATCGCGACTTTCCCCATAGAAGTTAACGGTGGTTCGCGGCTGTGTTCATACACTGCACGCGTCCCCCGTGGGTCCCCTGTGTCACTGCCTTGGGTGGTTCCTTGTGGTCCAAGCACTTCTACAGGCTCTAGGCCTTGTGTCTAGCTCAGTCGTGGTTCTTATACCACTTTATTGGTATATGGTTTGGTACGCCCCTGGGGCTCAAACGTGTATTTGTGCTATTATTGTAGATAACTAACTCGTAACGTATGTACTTCGAACTCTAGCCTCATAAAGAGACTAGAGGGGTGTGTTTAGTAATAAATACATATATTTTGAATATATACCTGGTGTGGTCCTCTTTCATTTGGTCACTCAAGAGATTATAGACTGGTAAAACAAGCTGCTTTACATTCCTTCAAGACTTAGCCTGAAGGCTGCTCTCCATAGCTACCACTAGGATAGTTTTCAATAAAGGTTGTCTTTAACCTATCTCCAATAAGGGGTTGTTTGGACTGGTGCAAGGTGCCCACTACAAATAGTGGACAGCATATGCCAGGCCAACTTCTCACAAACATAATACGATGTTGTTGCAATTTTAAGTTGATGGAGGTAACTGCTGTATTGATTAAAGCCAATGATTGATAAACCTCCTCATTAGTAATGTCGATTTCAAAAATACGTTTCAGTTTAGCTGTAATCTGAATACCATCGTCAACCATGCCCGTAATACCTCTGTTGTACACGGTAGAACTGACAGACCTTTCCCTTGAAGAAAAAAGTTCCTAACTTGCAAATATTTAAAAAATGATTTATGATCTATCCCAAATTCTTCTTTGAGAGATGAGAAAGACCTAAAACCGTGCTCATCATATAACTGCCCAAGATGTATTATACCACACTGTTGCCACATATTCCCAGCGGTATCAGAGAATATACCAGGTAGCCGCGGGTTACCCCACAAAAAAACAAATTCATGTAGATCGGGTAGTGCATAAGTTTTACAAATATCCTGCCAAATACGAGCAGTATGTCTAATAATCTTAAATCGCACTCTTTTGTAGTAATTCGGGTCGGACATTTCATGTAATACAAACCCCGTGTTGGGACCACAAGCCAACTGATACGCAAACCAAGGTTTATCCACCTCAGGTCCCTTAAGTAAACACTGAATCCGGTTAACAAAAGCAGCCCAGAAGTAAGCTTTGAAATCTGGGAGTTTAAAACCACCTTGTTCATAGGTTAATTTAATGTACCTAAGAGCTCTCCTCGCCCTGCGGTATCCCCATATAAAACTACCTACAACACTATCCAGCCGCTTGAAAAAGTCAAAGAAACTCTCAAATGAATAGTGCGGAACAAATAAAGAAACTTTGGTAAAATGTTCATCTTAACAACATTACACCTACCAATAATAGTGAGTGGTAGCTTATGCCACCGACGCAAATCTGCAGCAACCTTTTTGAGCAGCGGCTCATAGTTTAAGGTGATAAGATCACCAGTACAACAGCTAAGGCAGACTCCTAGATAAGTAGCAGTTCTAGTAATGCCCAATGAAGGTGGGGCAAATACGGGTACAAAATTTAAAATTGACTGTGTCTTGTTTATATTAAGCTTGTATCCAGAAAAAGAACCAAAAATTTGTGCCTCTTGAATTATTACTGCAATAGCTTTCACTGGTCTCGAAGTGTATATAGCAATGTCGTCTGCGTAGGCTGTAACCTTTAAAGCCACACCGTTAAAGGACGCTGGGGAAATAAAATCATTATGGAGCAAGTGCCTGATAAAGGGCTCAATGTAAAGAGCAAATAATAGAGGGGATAGCGGACATCCCTGCCGAGTGCCCCTCTGGATATCAAAATGGGGGGATATAAGACCATTAAGCCTAATTGCAGCAGTTGGCTTAGAATATAATTTCTGTACCGCCGAGATATACCTCCGACCGAGACCTAGAGATTCCATGGTATACCATAGAAACCCCCAGACCACTCGGTCGAAGGCCTTCTCGGCGTCAAGCATCAACATCCCAATCCGCTGATCAAGGTGTTCGGCAACATCAAATGCTGCGATAGCTGTATTTATGTGCGCTGCAGTGTCCATTCCCGGGACAAAGCCATGCTGTTGTTCCGATACCAGTAGGTGGATCAGGGGGGCTAAGCGGGAGGCAAGAAGCTTAGAATTTTTTTTTGCGTCCGCATTAATTAGGGATATCGGTCGATACGAGCTCATATCGTCGACTGGCTTTCCCTTTTTTGGAAAAACAATGATATTGGTTATGTTCCATGAGGGAGGCGTATCCCACCTTGCAGTATCTCATTAACCAATTCCAGAAACGGCGGGATCAATATATCCCTAAAGGTTTTATAAAACTCAAGCGGGATAGTGTCTTCGCCTACCGCCTTGCCAGAAGGCAATGCACCGATTGCAGTATTAATTTCTATCAGGTCCGCATTTCTATCCATCACCATGGTTTGAATTGGATCCAAAACTGGCAGTTCACTTTCTTGATCGACGAGGAAGGGAAGATGGCGGATTGACTCCGCTGCGGGATAGACGTCCCCACCACCTCTCCCCAGGACCTCGCTGGCCTGCCACTATACTTCTTTTAAACGGCTATATTACTTACCCCAACGATAACTGACGAGGACCAACTATCTTTAGTACCCTAACACAAAGCTTGAAGGTCGGGAAAATCACAAGGAGAACTTTTTCACTTACGGTTCAGGCTGTGTCCGTTCCCTCCTTCTCTGGATGTGCTGGATAACGACGCTCAGCTGCGCTGTGTTTGGCTGCCGCACAGCGAGGTGGTTTTCATTCGGAGCTCCTCCACTGGTGCTCCCACGGCTGCTCTGGGTAACGCGGCGTTCTCCCCGTGATTCTTTCATCGGCAGTGACGGCAGTGACGCAGCTGTAGCCAGGGTCCATCTTTGAAAATTGGCGGTGGGAGAGCGTTGGACAACCAAGGAGCACCGCAGCGGTCTCTGGTGAAGGTGATGGCCCCCTTGCGAACTACTCGCCAGTTGCGTGCAGAAGTCCAGGCTGAAGCCGGGGATCCTCTCGACGCTGCAGACTTTGCAGACTCTTCAAAACTCCAGGAGAACGACGCAGCAGCAGCCTGTCACGGAGAACTATCAAAGAAAATCATGGTAAGCGACAACGCTTCTACGGGGGCCCCCAGCTCTAACAACTATAGCGCTGATACTTTAACTGACCCTCAGGTGGGAAAGCCAATACTAAAACTTTCGCGCTCAGGAAGAGCCACGGCGCTGATCCGCTCCTGCGGCTCAGAGACAGCCACTTCTGGTTTTGTTATGGCCGAGGTTCTTAACGCAGCGGTGCATGAGGGCTGGGGTGGTACTGAAGATTCCACTACATCGTCCTGTGTTACTCCTGAAAGGCTCTCTGATGGTGGGACAATGTCTGTGGTTCCTACTCGAGAAGCAGCTGCGAGGGACTCTCCCTGCGAGGAGGAGATGCAAGAATTAGCCACCTCACCTCTTCTCCTTGGCGCTGCTGCGCCGAACTGGCACTCGTTAACGCAGCTTCTCTTTCTGCTCCCAAGGAGTTTACTAATGAGGTTACCTCGGAAGAAAGTTTGGATCCTCTGTCTCTCACTCTCCAGGGACAGGCAATCATCGGCAATATAGGCAGCAGTAATTGCATCAGCAATGGCAATAGTAACTCTAACAGTAACGATCACAGTAATGATTACAGCGAGGCAGGTACCAGTAGCAGCCCCAGAATTAATACTTCGGAAGGGGGAAAAGCCTTAAAAGGAAAAGGCTTTAAACCTCTCCGGTCTGGGAAAGGCAGCAGAGGTCGTGGGAGTGGCGCGGCCACTAAGACACAGATTTCAGAGGCACTTGGGCGACTGAAAGGGGCAACAAGCACTGCAAACGTCGGTCCGGGTGTGAGTCCATTGCGGAAATGGGTCTCCTCAAAAGGGGAAGTAAGATCTATTGTTTCTAGATTGTCCAACTCAGGGGTACATGGGAGTATCCCGATCAATACCGTGAAAAATGATTTTTTAGACTCTGCTGCATCTTCATCAATAGACACCACCGAGGTCCCGCTAGGAACTGGTATCCTTGATATTCCCAAAGGAGACTTACAGGTTTTGGGCCCACAACCCGGCTGTGGTCATGGCACTATCCAGACGCAAATGAGTGTTGAGTCTGCTCTTACTATGGGGTTGGCACTCACTACAGCTATCAACCAATCCTCAAAACCCAAAACTCCAGTCTTAACCCGGGCTACGCTGCCTTCAGGAGAATCTGAACCTACTGAGCATGTGGAAGTGGATAGTGAGGGTTTAGAGCTGTCTTTTTCTAGAATTATGCAGGCGCTGGCCATTCAAAGAGCGGAAGCACAAGCCTACTACCAACAGGCTAAGGTTGATAGTTCTGATATCAAACAAGTACTAACCGAAGTTACTGTTAAGGTCTCTCAGTTAACCTCTGAGGTTTCCGACCTCCAACACCGGGTGGCAGCGGTGGAGGAGGTCAACACCCAAACAGTGAATCTGGTCAAATCTCAGGACTCACAGATGGCTCAGATGCAGTTCAAAATCGAAGATCTTGAAAACCGGCAGCAACACCAGAATCTCAGAGTTTTTGGGATTCCTGAAGGCAGAGAAGGTTCTGAGTGACCCACGTGCATATATCGTTAATCTGCTGCAGAAGGCATTCCCCAATTTAGATGACTGGGACATGGACACACAAGTTCAGAGAGCGCACAGACTGCCACTACTCCTTCCACAGGGTAGTCGAGCTAAAACAAATTTTGCTAGGCCCATTCTTGTATTCCTCTGTAATTTTTTGCTTCGTCAGGCAATATTCTTTAAGGCCAGGCCCACAGCTCCTGTCAAAGTAGACACTATGTCAATATTTGTGCGATCCGATCTTTGTAAATCAACTATGGACAAGCGATGGCAGCTTCGTCAACTTATGGACCCGTTTAAGGCTGTCTGTACACAGGTTTTTTACAGGAACGTGCTCGTTTAAAAGTTATTAAGGATGGTTGTACACATTTCTTTTTAATGAGCAGGAGGCTAAAGAGGCGCTTTCTAAATGGCAGCCCATTCCTAAAGCTTGATTTGACGTATTGATTTGAAGACTAAATTTGCCATAAGTCGAAGGGGGTTGAATGACAACTCTATGTATGACTAGATCTTCCTGCTTTAGTTTATATGGGTTTAGATACGGGTGTCTTTTTGTTTGTTGGTTCTCTTTTGGTTAATTATTTGTTCTTCTTGGGGGTACGGGCGGGTAGTGGTTGGTTCAGTGGGGATCCTGGGTCGGGGTGGTTGGGCGTCTCCCACATGCTGTCATTCTAGGACAGCAAGAAGGGGGGTGATTCCTTTTCTTAGACACGGGGTGGGGGGGTTGGAAGTGGAAGGGAGGGGTGAAGGAGGGGTGGTTTGTGGGGGTGGGGGGGATCAAATAGCCACGTCGTAGTTAAAAAAGCACAGAAAGAGTATAAAAAAAGCATTGAGTATTGGTTTAGTGTAAAACTTCTTTTGTTGAGGATGGAGATTGATTCGATAACTATGATACCTGTATAATGTCGGGTGTTAAATTTATGAGTTGGAATGTCTCTGGGCTTAACCAAGCTACCAAGAGACGACTAGTAGCTGAAGAACTCAAGGTGTTTAAGCCTCATATAGTTGGGCTTGCGGAAACGCATTTGGCCTTTAAGGATAGAACTCTTCTCAAGCATTTGGGCTATGATGTGATTGTATGTACATCGTAGTCAGCATCTATTCGTGGGGTCGCCTTATTGAAGTCTAAACAATGCACTTTTACGGTTTTACACACACAGGCTGACTCTAGGGGGAGATGGGCGATTGCCCAGCTCTTAATTTTTGGTCATAAGGGGACAGTATGTATGGTCTATGGCCCTAATCTTGATTGTCCTGAGGTCATTTCCTTCTTATGCTCAGAATTACTGGAATGGGCCGGCGACCTTATAGCTATGGGGGATTTTAACTGTATTTTGGACAAAAAAATAGATACTACAAATACCGCCGGAAGAGTTAGAATGTTATGTTATGTTAAAATTCATTTCTAGAGCGCACGTTCACCAAACGGTTTCTTGGCGCTATGGGCAGAACGGTAGCAATTCCAGACAGTAAGTGGGTGTCAATTGTAAGCGTGGGAGAAGAGCCAAGTTTTGAGTGATTTCCTAAATTGAGTGTAGGAGTCCGCCATGCGCAAATAGAGAGGGAGGGCATTCCAAAATTGGGGGGCCAGGGACGTGTATCTAAGGCCACCATGTTTCTTCCGTTTAAAAGAATGGGAGACCAGCAAGTTCTTATTGGAGGAGCGTAGATCGCGAGAGGGGAGATACCGCTGAATGTTTAGAGCAATAAAGGCGGGACCACGTCCTGACAGGGCTTTGTGGATGTTGCAGCCCAGCTTAAACAGACAGCTTTGGGGTATGGGAAGCCAATGAAGGCTTTTCAGCAGTGGTTTCACGTGGGAGTGCTTTGGCTGTCCAAGAATGAGTCTGGCTGCCTGGTTCTGCACCCGTTGCAGGTGATGTACTTGGTACGCAGGTATACCAACGTACAGGGAATTGGCGTAATCAATACGCGAAATAACTAGGGCGAGAACCACTTGGGTCAGGGCTTCGGTGGAGAGGAATCTGCTGATTTTTCGAATTCTGCGAAGATGGAAAAAGCATGCTGAGACCACTGAGCTGACCTGGGCCTTCATGGTAAGATCATTGCTGATCATAATTCCCAGGCTTTTACTGACGAGACCGGGGCTGGGGGCTCCCTAGAGATAGGGGCCAAAAACTGGAATTCCATGGGTTAACCAAGCCACCAGTGAGAATCAACTCTGTTTTATCTGGGTTTAGTTTAAGTTGATTAGCATTCATCCAATCACTGATGAAGTTCATTATGGATTGAAAGTTTGTGATAGATGAGGCTGATGGATCGATGTTAAAGATCAGCTGGAGGTCGTCGGCATAGTTGTACACAACGACCTTTCTCTTGCGCAAGGCTAAAATCAGGGGAAGAATATACAGGTTAAAGAGTAGAGGTGAGAGGGAGGAGCCCTGTGGGACCCCGCAGGTCAGGTTCAATTGTTCTGCCCTGAAGCCAGCAAGGCGAACAGATTGGGAGTGATTACTCAGAAAGGAGGCAATCCATTTCAGTGGCAGACCCTGGAGCCCAGCGCTGCCGGCACGGTCGACCAAGAGCTGATGGTCGACCGTGTCAAAAGCAGCCGACAAGTCAAGGAGCACCAGGGCCTGGGTAGTGCCCTGGTCCGCCCCCTTTCTTAACTCGTCCAGGACTGCCAGGACAACGGTTTCGGTGGAGTGTTCAGGTCGAAACCCTGCTTGGTGAGGGTCCAGATAGTGGGTCTGTTCTACAAAGGAGCTGAGACTATTGGCAACATGGGCTTCCATGACCTTGCTCAAGTAAGGTAGCAAAGAGATGGGGCGGTAGTTGCCAGGTACCTGCGGATTAAGCTAGGTTTTTTGAGGATAGGAACGACTTCAGCCATCTTAAATAGATCTGGGACAGTCCCTTGGGCGAGGGAGTTGTTAATGAGCAATAAAGGAGGATCCGGACAGCGTAGAAAAACTTCCTGGAGAATATGAGGGGGACAGCTGTCTAGAGGGGAACCAGAACTGACTTTCTTGAGTAGGCCGAAGAAAGCTTCCTTAGTAACAAGGGGAAAGTGATCCAAAGAAGCAGTGTTTGTGTCGCAACATAAATAAGGCAGAGGGTCAATAAGTTTAGGAATACTAGCCTTAATAGTAACAATTTTCTCAATAAAAAAGTGATTGAGTGAGTCGCACAGACATTGAGAAGGAGTAAGTTTTGCAATCACTCGGTCTAGTTTAGAACGTTTGTCCACTATCGAAAAGATTTCCTTGGCTTTATTAGCTGAGTTTAGTATTTTGGACGAGAAGTACTCAGCCTTGGTCTGAAGAATCGATGTTTTATAATCTTTAAAAAGAGACATAAAAATGACTTTAAGATTAGGGCAGTAATTGCGTCGCCACTTGCGTTCCGCTTGCCTCAAGGTTAGTTTCTATGCCTTTAACTCTGTTGATAACCAGCGTTGTGCATCATGGGGCCTCTTTATTTTAACTTTCTTCAAAGGTGCTATGCTATCTCTGGCCCCGTCCAACCAGGTGTTGATATTTGCCGCTTGAAAATGAGGGGACTCCTCCAAGGTAGAAGGGGCCGAGGCAATTAGCGAGGAACAAAAGTCCTCCATATCCACTCTGCTCCAGTTTCTGGATGAAAAATTGCATAAAGGAGGGGTGGTGTCGGGATAGACAGAGGGGATGAGAAAGGTGACCAGATGGTGGTCCGACCATGTACACGGGGCCACTTGTAGGTGGGAAATATCCAAATTGGCGGTCCAGACCTGGTCTAAAGTATGCCCTTTAACATGAGTGGCGACCTTTATATGTTGAATACAATTCATTCCCATTAAAAGTTCTGTGAATTCGAGAGAGCAGGGGCTTTCATGTGCATCATTGGGCCAGTAGTTGATATCCCCCACGATTAAGACTCGAGAGTTATTGACCACTAATTCGGCTATCCTGTCCGCCACCAACTGGGGAAATGTGGGATGGGGGTCTGTAGAGTAAAACACAGATGAATGAGAGGTTATGAGATTCAAACTTTAATGAAAGGCTATCGACTAGAGGGATGCCTAAAGAGGCCAAGGAGGTGAATTTGTGTTTCTGGTTGATTATGGCTGCCACCCCTCCTCCAGCCTTCCCTGCAGGTCGATCTGCCTGAAGAATGTGATAGTTATCAAGTGAGGGCTGCTATATTAGATCTACTACATATACACCGATTGGAGGATGTTTGGAGAAAACTCTTTCCTACAATACCAGGGTACACCTTTTTTTCTCATCCTCACAAACAATATTCCAGAATCGACATGATTTTTGCTAGCTATGTTTTGTTGGATAGATATTCTATGGTGGTATGCCCCAAGGTAACATCTGATCACAATCCCATCTTGCTCACTGTTCAGTTTTCTTCAACAGTGAAACTACAAACGAAGGGATTTTCATTTCCCAGGCACCTCTTGAGTAACCCCGACTATGTAATATATATGCAAACAGTACTGAAGGAATACATAGAAAATAATTTACATACTGCATCTTTTGCTATAGTTTGGGATTGCTTAAAGGCATACGTGAGAGGGGCTACGCTCCAATACATTGTCAAGCAGAATCGGCTTCAAGTTAGCCAGGTAGAAAACGAGCAGCGGCAATACATTGATTTAGAGCAGCAACATGCCCGAGCGATTGTCATGAAGGACGCTGGCGAGGTATCAATATACTTACAGCTTATTGATGCGAGAGTAAGGCTTAGTAGAAGGTTAAAGGATAAAGTAGCTAGCAGCTTTTTTAAATACAAAAGGAAACAATATGAGTACAGTGAGCGGGTGGGACGGGTTCTGGCTTACCAGCTTGCTGATCAGAGGGCTAGGTCACTTATTAAGCAAATCAAAGGAGTAGATGGCTCGACTTACTCTAAATCTCAAGATATAATGGAGCAATGTAGGATATTCTATGCCAATTTGTATAAGGGGCCAGCTAGTTTCAATCAGCAATCAGCTGTGACTGCCAATTTGTCCTTCACATTGTGTGAAGGCTTTGATTTCCTCAGATTCACCACTCCACTCTTTGCTGTGGTTACACTTGTGCCGGTCGATGAGGAACATGACAAGAGCTAAATTGCTGTCTTCTTTTGTGTTGTTGGCTATTTGAGGAATCGAGAGTGCTGGGGGCACACTTGTACTGACTATGAATTGAAGGTATTCCTCAGCAATGGATGAGTGCTGCTTTGTCAGGTGCAGTGGCTCTCTGGAAAAGTAGTTAGCCATATTGTGTTCCTTTCCTGGTTTGTGAACAATGGTGTAGTCATACTCCTGGAGGCGCATTCCCCACCGTTCAATCCTGGGAGGCATTTTAGCTTTGGGATTCCCAAAGATGGTCAAAAGTGCCTGGTGATCTGTTATGGTAGTGAACTGTTTGCCATATAGGAAGACATGGAAATGTTCACAGGCCCACACTACAGCGAGGCTCTCCTTCTCGTGTTGAGAGTAGGCTTTCTTGGTGGCAGAGAGGCTTCTGCTGGCATAGGGGACAATTTGATGCTGGACCTCCGATGTCCCAGAGTGTTGTGCCAAGATGGTTCCGAGACCCACTGGACTGGCACCGACAGTCACTTCTGTGGACAGTTTGGGGTCAAATGAGGCCATGACTGTGGCCTTGGTGAGTGGGAGCCTTTACTTGCTGAAAACTGTGTTCGCAATCCAGGGACCACTGGAAGACCATCTTCTGCCTTGTGAGGTGATGAAGCGTGTCAGTGATGAGGGCACAATTTTTAATGTATCTGGCACAATAGCTAGCCATGCATTCAAAGGAGCAGAGCATAAGAACATTTCTGGGCGAGCTTGCGGATATGAGGGCAGCTACCTTGTCCAGATCAGGGGTCATACCTTCTTCCGAGAACAGTTGCCCAAAGAATTTCAATTTGTTCCCATGGAACTCACATTTGTCGGGGTTGAGTGTGAGACAAACCTCACATAGCAAATTTCAGATCTTGTTCAGTGCTGCGTCATGCACTTTGCGTGTGGTCCCAAAGACTAGGATATTGTGACTGTAGTTTAACATGTCGGGTACATGGTGAATGACCCAACGTATAACCTCCTGGAAGATTTCGGCAGCTGACGAGTTACCGAAGTTCAGTCTCTTGTAGTGGAAAAGGCCCAGGTGTGTGGCAGATGTCATTATGGAGCGGCACTGCTCCTCCAGTTTGATCTAACGTTAGCCTTTGCTGAGGTCAAATTTGAAAAAGAGCTTTGCTCCATTGAGCTGGGGGATCCTGTCCGCAATATGCGGACCAGGGTGGCCTTCTCATTCTATTGCCTTGATGGGCTGGTGCATGTCAATGCATATTTGGATGTTCCCTTTTCTGTCCTTTTTTTAGACCACAATGATGGGAGACACCCAGGGAGTGGGGCCCTTAGACAGTTCAATAATGTCAAGGCTGAGGAGGTTTCTGATCACTTTCTCCACTGCCTCTTGCAGGTGGAACGCAACTCTCCTGTGTCTCTGAGCCACTGGGTGAACACTCTTGTCGATGTGAAGGTGGACACAGATATCTTTCAGTTTTCTGAGGCCACTGAAGAGAGCTGGGAAGTGATGAGCGATGCCTGGGACCGTCTGAAGGTGGTAGTTGAGGGAGATAAGACCCATTTCAGCTGCTGTGGTGAAACTGAGGAGGGGGGCCCCTGACTCCGTGCTTTGCAGCACATGAATAGTCGCCATGATGAAGCTTGTGCCATGCTTTATGGTCCCATTGAACAAGCCGCAGCTGTGAAAAGGCTTCAGTGCAGCTCACATGTAGACTTTGATGAGCGATCACAAAAGCTTCAGAACTGGATCAAGTTCACTGAAGCAGTTGAATGACATCACATTGATTGATGCCCCACTGTTGATTATGAAAGGTATGGACTGTCTGTTTAAATCCAGGGGAAGAATTGGACAAGTGCTTGTGGCCTTTGGTGGATAATCGCAGTCTCTGAGTGTACATGTCTGAGTCCCAAACTGGTAGCAGTGGACAGACAAAGGACTGTGGGAACAGGTGCCTGACAGTCTGAGATGTAGAAAGTGGTGGAGATACTTAACTTCACCCCATGTAGGTGAGGGATGCTGTGAACTCTGCCGACACGTAGACGTTCCGTCAAGTCTCAGTCAATTGCCTTGGAGGTCAGCTAGGTCTCGCCCACTGATGACATTGACCGAAACACCACAGTTGATGATGAAGTTCATGGTGCGGCTGCTCAGCTCGAGGTGGACGGTGGGTTGCAGGGTCACGGAGCTGCATGTAGACATCATCATGAGGTAACCATACGCCTCACTATCACTGGCTGGTGACGCTGTGCATTGAAAGGAGGGCGAGGAGGGCTGGTGGGCAGCTGGCCTCTGAGTGCTGTGGTGACAGTCCGCATGTGGTGGCAGGGTCTGTCACCTGATTTGTGGCGGTTTTTGCCATTTGGCTCGTCCTTGCGTCTACTGCGATTGGAAGATTGGTGCTTCATTTGGGCAAAGCAGATGGATGTGAAGTGGTTCTCCTTACCACCACAGCCTTTGCACACCTGTTTGAGGGCTGGGCACTTCCCATCGCGAGGGTATGCTAAACCGCACCTATTGCATGATCTTGCATCTCCCAGAAGTCACGGTTTGTGCTTGTCTTTGCATGTCTGATGACCGCTCCCTATAGCTAGCACTGTCCCTGTGGTAGTTGTGCCCGCTTCCATGGCAGCCCCTTGCTTGTCAGCACACTCTCCTGCATCTTGTAAAGAGAGTGGGTTTTTCTGAGTATTTGCCTCCTGAAGGCCTCAGATTGACAGCCATCTATGATTCTGAGGCACATGACTTCCTCATTGGAAAATTCGTTAAACCAGCAGTGATTGATGAGGTTTTCTAGGTGCTCAACAAAGTCATCGATTGACTCTCCCAGCTGCTGGCGAGCTTTGCCGAATGTGTAACATTCATAGCCCACATTGGTGGCAGTGTCAAATTTCTTGGCGGGTTCATCTTTAACTTTTTGATACATGTTGGCCTCTTCTTTAGGTTTTTTTTTTAAGGCCTATTTGACGCCATCTCTTGCAAGGTTCTTGAAGTTGTTAATTACCTTGTTTTCATCTGATTTGTACAGGCCTTATATGAAGTAGTCGAATTTCTCGATCCATTCAGCCCCCTGTGCACCAATGTTGTGCTTCTTGGCCATGTCGAAAAGGGTTGGTGGTTTCAGGAATGTGGCAGTGTCGTATGCGGGCCATCTGTCACAGGATATAGTAACTTGGAGCGAGGCGCATACCTTGCCCTCACAGTGCAGATGAAGGTACATGGACAGTCTCTGTGTCTGACACTCACAGGAAACGGATGCTGCCTGTGAGATGTTGGTTCAGGGCAGGAAGCAACCAGGGACTGACCCAGTTCAAAATGGGTGCCAAGGAGATGCAGGCTCAAGGTAGGGGCACAGTGGCGGCCCTTCCCAATACAAGATGATCACCAGCAGAGAACAGGGCCTGGACACCTGTATAGGCCTCCCCAATTCAAGATGGCTGCCAGCAGGAATCCGGGCCTAGATGCTAGTAAACACTGAGGTGCTCGGGTACCTTAGAGGCCTCTCAATGTGTTACAGGAGCCAAGTGCAGCACCATGTTCAGGGTGGTGCCGGGGCTCGGCAGCTGCAGAGGCACTGGGCGGGAGGCTGTCAGGAGGTGTGGCCTCAAAGGCACCATGTGGGAGGCCGACAGAAGATGTAGGCGTGAGACACACACTTGTGGTGAGCCAATGGTCACACTCATAGGTAGGCCGTCAAGGATTGTTGACTGCTGCATGGGCGCTCCTTATGTCTTCGCTAGTTGACGTATCTAGATGGATGGAAGGAGACATGACACAAGGAAAGATTCAGCACCTTAATTCAGCACAATCGTAGCCGTCAGCTTCCTCGCATGCACGAGTAATGATACCTTCCCTTTTTCTTTTCTGGCCCGGAACTCCTCCTTACCCTTCTCTTGCCTCCAGCTGGCTGTGCCGACACAGCTTCAGTCGGAGGCAATCACAGGGTTTTAGAAGCCCGACTCTACAGGTCTGAACTCAAGAATCCCAGAGGACCTCAAGCTGAGCCAGAGTCAGGCATATGACTTGAGCCTTAGGTGTCTCACCCACCTCTATTTGTGTGTGAGTATGCACATGAATGTTTGTCTGTATATGTGTGTGCATGAATATATTTCTGTGTGTGTCACAATGACTGCAGAATTACCAGCATTTCAGAATCAAGTGCAGTGGCACAACTTTTACTTTGTCAGTCATTGATAGCTTCAGGTAGAGTATGAGGTGTGTTGGTACCTATTTGTATGTCCATAAGGTCTAGACTAGTCGGGGGCGCTGCAAGTCAGAAGACTGTTGGCAAAACTCCTCGTGAGTCACTCAGACCTAGTAGAGGTAACAAGGGCATGTGTGTGTGTGTCCCGATTGACTTCAATAACACAAACACTTGCACTTGAGGTTGGTAGCTGCAGGCTTTTGCTAAAGACCTGCGGTGGAGCTGTTTGTCCATTAGGTATGGAATAAAAGGATCTCCTAGTGGTCCAGGATTAGTGTATCTGCAGAGCTGTGTGTGTGCTTGCATGTGTGATAAAAAAACAAGACCCGGCTGGGATTGCTGCAGTTAAGGAGTGGAAGTGAGTGTACCGGAGAGCAATGTGTTTTACAATCAGAATTACAGTGTGTGGAGTGTTGCAGGAAAGGGCTCTGTTGTACGAGTAGAAATGTGTGTTACCTGACTGAATAGTGGGGGTGCTATAAATCATGACATAATTGTGTATGTCAATCAAGAGACTGAGTGAGAGTGTGTGCATGTGAGTGTTTGAGAAAGAAAGAGCTGGGGCTGCTGTAGGGCAGGAGTAATAGTACTGGAGTGTATTGGTAAGCTTCTGTGTTTGACTCAGGAATAGATTAATATTGAATGCTGCAATTTGCTGCTCAAGACTAATGTGCTTTGGCAGAGCTGTGTGTGGTGTGACCTGACTAGATAGCAAAGGGTGCTTGTAAGCCAGGAGTAAAGTACATCGTTTGGGGGCAGGGGGTCATAGCACTGACATTTGTAGGGTTCTCAAAGTCAGTGGCATAGCTAGGGGAGGTGGGTGTTGTTGTTATGTCTACCTCCCTCCCCCGCCCCGAGAACAAGTCGTCTGACGGCTGCCAGACCTCCCCCATCCCACTCTTACCTGCACTGGGCGGCAAACTTAGGGTCCGCCCCGGGTGGCAGAAGGTCTAGCTATGCTGCTGCTCAAAGTCAGGAATGAAAACACTTGTAGAGCTGTGTTAGGGCTAGGTCCTGCACCTACATTTTAACCCATGAAGTACCTTACCAGTTGCACCTGCTTCATGTATATAAGTATGTGGTATGTGTATAATGCAAACCTAGTGAAATGCAGTGGAGTGCTGTACAGGGTCGATGGCAAGGATACCATTAATGAGTAATTGGCTGTGTAGCTGAATTCTAACAGAAGTGGATTGTTACTATGCCACGATGTAGTGTTCTTAGAAGTGTGTATTCAATTATTGTCTAAATAGGAGCAGGGATAGACTTGTCCTCCTGTTACATGTTTTTTTCTTAATTTGTTTACTTTTTGTCTCCAGTCTTAGCTTCATGGGTGCTGAGAGTCACAAGAGTTGGTGAGCCTTCTGGTTAGAACAGTCTTGCACTCTTTAATAGAGAGATCTGGCATCTAGCTGTCTTGGTTTTCTGGGAAATGTGATCCTTGAGGATAAAGTTGGTGTCCTGGGTGAATCCAAGTGACTTGATGTTGGCTGCAAGCTGGAGTTCGACTATGACCAGGTTTAGGTCATTGAGCGAGGTTTGGACGAGTTGTTTTCTTCAATTTATATATCTCTTACTACCACAGTCTCACAGTTTCATATTGTAGGTTGTGCCAGATGTCAAATATCTGAATGGCCGAAGCTCTCAGGTAATTTTGTATGTAATGGTATTTTATTCTGTAATATGATACCCTTTATGTGTCAGCTGATCTGTGAATGGCAAGATATACGGAAGCCATACGATGTCTGGAATGAAACCTATGCTTTAAGACTTGTAATACTTCACAACTCAGTGACACTTATTTATCTGTCCCAGAATGACAAAACGATGTGTATGCCCTTTTGCTTTTGTGCATATAACCTCTATGCTGGAATCTTGCACCACCAAGCCACATAAAATGAGCAAACATAATCCATACTCTTTGGAGCATCGGTGTTACACTAGATTCTCTGTCAGTGACACAGTGACAGAGGTCTAAGTTCTCCCTATTTCAGCCCCAAGCCGAAGTGTTGATTTTGCTACAGTGTTGGGCTTTGAGTTTATTCGCCAATTAGCACTAAGGTGCATATAACGAATTGAGTAGACACAAGAGAAGGGATGCTATTGTATTTGACCCTTCCTTTCATTTCTAGGTAGGAATCTTTTGTTATTGTGCCCTTGTGCTCTTACATCACATTTTCCTTCCTACAGAAAAAGGTATCCTGTAAAAGACTTGCTTGAAAGCTAGAGTCAACATTCAACTTCGGCAAAAGCTGCTTTCCATTGTGCCAGTTTAGAGAAAGGACATAGAAATGATCATCCTCATGAATTGGCTAGTTGCAAAGATTTTTAATGATGATCAGAAGTGGATTGGACCTGCTTTAGACCTCAGACTTGACTTGCAGGATTTGTGCAGGGACCCGAACATGATACTGTAATTGGCTCCACTTCCTTCAGCTGGAATGCAGTTCTATCTAACATGACTTGCCTCTCTGAGTGGTAGAGAGGATCCTGAAGTAAAAGAAGCATCCCCAACATGGGGTGCCAAGTGAAGAGTTCAGGAATGCATACCACTGCACCCTGGTGACTGCAGATGCTGTCTGAGTAAAAGACAGTGATATATTGCAGCTGAATTGGTGGTCCAGGAGAGAATGACAATGGTCTACAAAAGAGCAGGGATGAGCTCTGGTATAGCAGCTCTGTCTGGTGAGCGCGCTTTCCTGCATAAATAAATGAAATATTGTCCTTCCATCCCCTAGCAAGACTCCTATCCTGTGTGACAGTCTTCCTACGTGCGTCCATGATACTAGCCATCATGCCTATGGGTCAAGATGATTCCAATGATGGGTTTTGAGGGTGTCTGATGACACAAGTGACCCCCTGTAAGCCATTAAAAGAGATGTCCGATTTCCCTCTGGTGTATCAAGCTGCTCCTGCCTTGAAAGCTATTGAACCCATCTAGAAGGGCGCCCTAATCCCTATAGAGCTTGGATTTAGATTGCTCATAAACAGGTTGGGTTTAGATAAGAGAACAGTCTGCTGTCCTGCTTATGGGTACATCTTATGTGAATATCAGGTAGGACTGAAAGTCTATCTCAATACCTAGTCTCTCTACAGGAGAGAGTGGTGGTAGGATGAGGGCATCAGAAATAATGTGATATTTGTACTTTTTTTTTTTGTTTATTAAGCTTTATTGAGGGTAGAGCATATTGGAAAATTGCAAAATGGGGAATAGAACAGAAGAAAGATACATAATCGAATATTAATTCCATTGACATGTGAGAAACAAAATAATACATAAGTGATGAGAAAAAGTGATTGGCATAAATAATGTGAGAACTGAATATATTCGCAATATAACATAACACTAAGAACATTCTAAGAAATAAACATTTTGCATCTTAAAGCAAATAGCACTTTTGTATTAAGAAAAATTCTAGATAAAAATAGAGGGGGGAAGAAACAAGGAGCCGAAGAAAGTCTGGACCATAGGTTAAATGGGGAAGATGAAAAAAGTATGGTGAGACTGATCAAAAAAGAAGGAGGAAAGCTATAAGGAGCAAAAGGAGATAAAAAGGACTTTGAAGAATTAAAAAAAATAGGGATTAAAGGAGGTTTAGAAACTTCTACATCTGTAATATGAATGCTATTGTGGTTTGAAAGATAGGATGTCAAAGGGATGCATAACAGATCTCTCTTAATATCTACTTTCAGTGAGAGTGAATGAGCAGTATCAAACCTATGATTATGACAAATCAGGTTCCACCAAGCGAGGAAGGAAATATTGTTAGCATTTTTCCAACTGGAGGTGAGAACCTGAAAGGCCACTGCCAAGAGGAGATCTACCAGCATTCCATCACTCTAGCAGCCTGACCAGATATCCGAACATCCACCAAGAAAAAGATGTAGAATGCTTTAAGGAGTAGTAATAGAGAAAAGTTGAGACAATTTGCGCAATACCTGCTTCCAGAAAGAAGAAACATTTGGACAAAGAAACATATGGAGAAAGTCACCGCAGGAGTTGTTACAATTCCAGCAGCTACTGTTGGCCAAGAGTTTCTTTCTGAATAAAGAACAAGGTGATAAAAACAACCTATAATAAAAGAAAAACATAGTCTGAGTAGTACTAGCAGAACAAGAAGTACGGTGTATTTTATACCAAATTTTATTCCATAGTTTTAATAGGAAAAGAGGATTGTAGGTCCTGCTCCCAAGATTCTTTAACTTTAGTTTAAACCCTCTCTGGGCCCAAGCCAGAAATCTGTTTATATATTGTAGAGGCCTTGAATTCCATAGAAAAGTCATGGAGAGCATTAGGGTTGTTAAATGATTGAGAGGGAATAGAAGAGGGATCGATAACATTTTGTCAAAGAATGTCTGAAATGATTGCATAATTGGTATGATATGAAGATGGAATATGAAAGCGAGTGCTTGGGATATCGATATAAGACCTTTAGAAATCCAAGGAGACCATTTAAGAGTCTTATGTTCTATGCAAATACTAGGATTGTGCCAAACAGGAGTTAATAGCAACAACCGTGAAGGATTTTAGGACCAGGAAATGAACATTTAAACAATATGACTAAAATAATGTAGTAACGGAGAAGACATAGATCTAGGTTTATGTGCGATGAGAGAGAATCGAAGGAAAGAAAAAGGAGAAATTGATGAAAGGTTGAGGGAACACCAAAGGGGATGAGAAGTAGAGGGGGTGAACCAAACAAAGTCAAAATCTGTTTGAGGGTAAAGGCAGAGTGATAATGAGTAAAGCTGGGGATGTAAACTCCGCCAGATGATTTCGAGTCTTTAAGTGTGGATCAAGAAATCCGAGCTGGTCGCTTGTTCCATAAAAATGTGGATAGGATACTGTCGATAGACCTAAAAAAAGAAATAGGTAATCGGAGGGGAAATATCTGTAAATAGAAATTTATGATGGGCAACAACATCATTTTAATAATGTCTAATCTTCCCCACCAGGAGAGATATAGATGGGACCATTGAGAGGGAAGGATAGAAATCTTTTGTTTTATGGTCTTTATATTTATTTTAATAGTATCTTTGATAGAGAGGGAGCATAGGATTCCTAGACATTTAATTCTAAAAGAGTTCCATAGAAAACCAGTATCCGGGAAAGGGAAGATGGCGGATTACTCCGCCGTTGGTTAGATGTCTCAGCCACCTCTCCCTGCGATCCCTCTGTCCCGTTGCCGCTATGATTATTAACGCAGCATTTTGATTCACAAGAGCCGTATATTTAAAATAATACCTAAAACGAACATAAGTTTCTACGGGGGAAAAAAAAAAAGATTGCTGATCCTGGTATACGAGGACTTCACCTGTTTCAGCTGTGCTTGCTTCCCACGCGTTTTGGATGAGCCGGTGTACGAGGCTCGTGCTCGCGGTGAAACGCAGCTGTACTGCAAGGTGGTTTCTCGTTGGGACTCTTCCACTGATTTCTCCGTGGCTGCTTCGGGGAAAAAGGAGAGAGCAGCGCTCCTGTGACGGGCGTTCCAGTTACTACCCCCACCGGTGTTGCAGTGGTGGTGGAGGCTGTGCAGAGCACCCAGCGGCGATCGAAGACGAGAGGGGTTGTGTCTGTGGGACAACATCGCCGTGGACTCTGTTGGAGGTGAGAGCGATGGCCCCCCCGCGTAATGCTCGGAGGCAACGTGCCGAGACTCAAGCTGCTGCAGAGGGGACCCCGGGGACCTCAGACCTTACAAAGCTGCAGGCAACTGAACCCCTGGGTTCTGGTGAAGTTGGGGCTAGTACCTGTAATGCTACCTCTATTGGCTCACAGGTGGGGAAGCCGATTTTGAAACTGTTATACTCCGGAAGAGCTACAGCCTTGCTCCAATCCTGCGGTTCAGAGACCTCCATCCCTGGCTTTGTAATGGCTGATATGCTGAATGCAGCAGTGCAAGATGAGCTAGGGGCACTGAAGATGCTACCACCCCATTGAGACTTTCTGGCGGGGGATTATTTCAACGGTCCCCAGGGGTGAGGCACCATTGAGAACTAATGCTGTAGAGGCACTGCAGGAAGAAATTGCTTCTCCCCTCTATTAGGCATCTTAGCTTCTGTTTCTAACGAGCCGCTAATTGAGAACGTTTCAGACAGAATGCTCAGTCTCTCTGCCCCACACTCCTTCCGAACTAGAAGGCATCTGTGATACCAGTAGCATTGGCAATGTTAATTGTAATGGCAATGGCAGCGAAGGAAATGATGCCAGCTTTAGACCTAATATACTTCAGGAGGGGAGCAGGAAAAGTACAAGTGAAGGTGAAAGGCTCTAACCCTGTGCGGTCTGGTAAAGGCGGCCGAGGCAGGGGAGCGCTGCAGCTACCAAGACACAAGTTTCAGAAGTATTGGGACGGCTAAAGGAGCATCAAATACGGCGAAGATTGGGTCTGGCGCTAGTCCATTGCGGAAATGGGTTTCTTCAAAAGGCGAAGTTAGGTCTATCGTATCAAGATTATCTAATTCAGGCGGGTCTGGAGGTACCCTGATGGGCAATGTCATTAATACCTCGCAGAACTCAAATTTCGATACTGGAACTCCTATACCTACTATCTCCTTTGCTGCTCCATCTGGGACAGTTAGTTCAAACATTTCTGTAGGAGACGCACAAGCTTTGAGTCCTCAACTTGGTGGTTTGGATGGATTCATCTCTGAGTCAATAAATGCGGAAGTTGTCTTCACTGCAGGGCAGGTATCGTCTCTAACTGCTGAACAACCTTTAATATCTAACGTCCCTGCTCCGTGTGTTGAAGCCTCAAATATGGCTGAAACTGCTGGACGCATATATGATTATTCAGATTGCACAAATGTTGGTGTAGAACTTCCCTTCTCTAAAATTATGCAGGCACTTGCCATTCAAAGGGTAGAAGCACAAGCGCACTATCAACAGGCTAAGGTTGATAGTTCTGACATTAAACAGGCACTAA
The DNA here is from genome assembly GCA_963921515.1 of Calotriton arnoldi. Taxonomy (NCBI): domain Eukaryota; kingdom Metazoa; phylum Chordata; class Amphibia; order Caudata; family Salamandridae; genus Calotriton; species Calotriton arnoldi. Next base: position 645,891 of record CAWUFW010009558.1, read on the forward strand.
TTGAAGTTACGGCTAAGGTCTCTCATTTAACCTCAGAAGTCAGCGATCTACAACATCGGGTGGCAGCTGCCGAAGAGGTTAACACCCAAACTGTTAATTTGGTTAAAACCCACGATTCACAGATGACTCAGATACAATTTAAAATCGAAGACCTTGAAAACAGGCAGCGACGCCAGAACCTTAGGATTTTGGGATTCCCGAAGGAGAGAAGGTTCCGATCCACGGGCATTTATTGTTGGTTTACTACAAAAGGCATTTCCTGATCTACATGACTGGGATCTGGATTCACAAGTTCAGAGGGCACATAGACTGCCACAGTTTTTGCCACAGGGGAATAGAGCTAGAACCAACTTTGCTAGACCTTTTCTTGTATTCATTGGCAATTTTTGCTTCGGCAGGCAATCTTTTTCAAGGCTAGGCCTTCAGCTCCTGTTGTGATAGACTCCATGTCAATTTTTGTGCGATCTGATCTTTGCAAATCTACTATGGACAGGAGGTGGCAGCTTCGTCAAATGATGGATCCGCTTAAAGCTATTTGCACACAGGTTTTTTTACAAGAGCCTGCGCGCTTAAAGGTCATTAAGGATGGCTGTACTCACTTTTTTTAATGATCAGGAAGCTAAGAAGGCGCTTTGTAAGTGGCAACCCAGCTCTAAAGTTTGATTTGTGCAACTATCTGATGTATGAATAGCAATAGAGCCAAACTTATATTTAGCCAACTATTAGTCATACTTTATGCCTTTGGTATTGGCTACACTTATCTGTCCTGTGGGGTTTGTTCTAAATTAATTTTTGGCTCTCTCTGGGTATCACATTTTTGACTTAATGTTTTTTATATAGGTGCATAGTGGCTGGTTCAGGGGGACTCTGGGATGGGGTGGCTGGGCATCTTCCATATGCTGTCAGTTTAGGACAGTTTAAGGGGGTGATTCCTTTTCCAGGACACATGGTGGGGGGGGTTTGTAGCTGTGGGTGGGCCGGTTAGGGGGAATAGGGTGGTTGGGGTGGGGGTGGGATTAAAGAGCCACGGTGTCGTTAAAAAAGCACAGAAGGAATGGGAAAAAAGGAGCGAGAATTTGTTTATTGAGAAAGTATTTCATTTTTTTGTTGTTTTTTTTGTTGTGGATAGATACTGACCTGTTGTTGGCTAACTTGCATAATGTCTGGGCTTAAATTTATGAGCTGGAACATCTCTGGGCTTAATCAAGTTGTCAAGAGGCGGCTGGTAGCTGAAGAACTTAACGTATTTAAACTGCATATAGTGGGTCTTGTGGAAACACATTTGGCCTTTAAGGACAGGGCTCTCTTTAAGCAACTCGGTTTTGATTTGATTGTTTGCTCGTCGCAGTCAGCTTCGATTCGTGGGGTCGCCTTGTTGAAATCTAAACATTTTACCGCCATGGTTTTACGCACACTGGCCGATCCTAGGGGAAGATGGGCGATTGCTCAGCTCCTAATTTCAGGACATAAGGTGACTGTTTGTATTGTTTACGGCCCCAATGTTGATTGCCCTGAGGTTATTTCTTTTTATGTTCAGAATTACTGGAGTGGGCCGGGAATCTCATTGTGATGGGCGACTTTAACTGCATATTAAATAAGCAAATTGACACTACAAATACCACAGGAGACCCCGTATGGTTAAGGTGAGGGCGGCTATCTTAGATTTATTACACATTCATCGACTGGAGGACGTTTGGAGAAAACTTTTCCGTCACATCCAGGGTACACGTATTTTTCACATCCTCATAAACAATATTCAAGAATTGACATGTTTTTGTCAATTACGATGTAGTGGACAAATCTTCTATGGTGGTGTGTCCTAAGATAACGTCAGATCACAATCCCATATTACTCACAGCTTACTTTTCTTCAATAGAGAAGCAACGAACTAGGGGATTTTCATTTCCCAGACACCTTTTGAGTAATCCTGATTTTATAACTCATATGCAAATAACTCTAAAGGACTATATTAGTAACAATTTACACACTGCATCTTTGGTTATAGTTTGGGATTGTTTAAAGGCATTTGTGAGAGGGGCTACACTTCAATATATTGTTAAACAGAACCGGATTAATACTAGTCAAGAAGAAAACGAGCACCGCCAATGTTTGGATCTAGAGCAACAACATGCTCGAGCAATTGCTTTGAAGGATGTTGGCGAAGCTTTAATCTACTTGCAGCTTATTAATTCGAGAGCCAAGCTCTGTAGAAGGTTAAAGGATAAAGCTGCAAGTAATTTTTTAAAATACAAGACAAAACAGTATGAGTATAGCGAACGGGTGGGACGGGTGTTGGCATATCAGCTTGCTGACCAGAGGTCCGGTTCTCATATTAAACATATTAAAGGGACTGACGGTTGTATTTATTCTAAAACTCAGGATATTTTGGAGCAATTTAGGATATTTTATGTAAATTTGTATAAGGGGTCGGCTAGCTTCGACCAGCAAGCAGCTATAGATTATATTCAAGAAAGTGAACTGCCAGCTTTGGATTCATCTCAAAGTGCGGTGTTGGATAGAGAGGCTGATCTGCTAGAGATTAATACTGCAATTAGCGCACTGCCTTCTGGTAAGGCGGTTGGAGAGGATACTATTCCGCTAGAGTTCTATAAAGTTTTTAGGAATACTTTGTCGCCTGTCTTACTTGAAGTAGTATCGCCAGGGTTTGGATTGAAACAAGGAGTCCCAAAATATCAGAATTTTGGTTGTTATTGAGGGGGGTTTATGAAATGGAACTCGCGTTAGCAAAGTCCAGGGGCCGACCCTCATTGGTTAAATTCGAGAGGGCTTGGTCTAGCTTGCGGTGGGATTAGTTGATTTTGTAACATTACTGTTTTATCATTGTTTTGCTAATTTCAAAGTCAATTTTGTGTTTGCATCTATTTGTAAAAGTCTCGACCTTTTCTTTTTACTTTTATTTATTTATTTATTTATTTATTTTTCTTGTTGTTTGTATATTCTATCTTATGCTTTTCTCTGTGCTTTATTTTAAACTATGGTTTGTGACTTGATTTTGTGGCTAATAAAATAAAAATAAAAAAATAAATAAAAAAAGAAAACCAGTATCCTTAAACATATCTTTCAGGCACAATTTATTGAGTGACACTTACTTCAGTTTTGTCGATGTTAAGCCTATAGCTAGAGACCACAGAGTAGCAAGAGAGGAGCTAAAGAAACTTGGGAATAGTGGCCTGGGGATTGGAAATGTAAAGAAGGATATCATCCACATAAGCAATAAATGTAATATTGAATTAACCGTGAGTGAAACCAGTAAAAATTTGAGATCTGCTTATGGATGCTAGGAAAAGATCCAAAGCAAGGATTAAAAGTATAGGCTATAAGGGGCAACCCTGTCTGCTTCTTCTAGTTAATGGAAAGTATTTAGACTGAAGACCATTATTAAAACAAAAGTGGAGTGGGTGGTGCAGAGAATTTTGATAAATTGAAGATAGCTGGTACCAAAACCATGCCAATTAAGGGCTCTAAACATGAATTCCCAACTAGCACTGTCAAAAGTCTTCTTGCCATCCAAAGTGAATGCTGCCAGTGGGGTCTTACAGCAAGAAGCCCCATGGATGATATTGAGGAAGGTACGAGAATTGTCAGAGATATTACCGCTTTGACGAAACTGGACTGCTCAATGTCAAAAAGGAAAGGAATAATGTCATTGTCACGAAGAGCTAGGATCTTAGAAAAAATGTAGCAGTCTGTATTAATCAGGGAAATGGGCCTGTAGATTTTACAATCGGCTAGATCCCTGCCTTTTTATGGAATTATACAGAACATGGCCTCCGAAAAAGAGCCTACAATTCTATCAGAATCAAGAAGATGCTGAAAAAGTGTGAGAAGTTTTGGGACCAGAAGGTTATAAAATTTAGAATAAAACTTGACTGTAAAACTGTCCTGGAGCTTTGTAGTTTTGAAGTAGGGAAATGGCAGAACGTACCTCAGCACCTGAAATATCTGCCTCAAGTGGGGAGAAATTGACCTGTGATGTTTTGGGATAGAACTGAAAAAGGAGTCAAGGGAATCTTGGGTTTAAAGATTGTCTTCAGTATATAAATTGGAATAAAACTCTCCAAAAGGTGTCATGATGTCCTGGTCTTTGAGGAACTGGTTGCCAAAAGCATCATGGATTACTTCTGTTTTAGATTTCTGTTTCTTAATTTATAGGTAATTGAGCAACAATTTGCCCGCCTTTTCGGAAACCACCGTAGTATTTTACATTTACTTTTAAAAGAGCATTCCAAGCATTTATTATTAAGACTCTATTAAAACGAAGGTCCGAATTACGATGCCGGTCAAACCGGCCTCCGCGGTCTCGTTGGAAGAGGTCGGTCCGACGACTGGATTACGATGCATGCCTCCTGTACTCAGACTGACCGCTGAAAGACTGCCGACTGGCAGCCTTTCTTGGATCGCCGAGATGGCTGTTGGAGAAAAATAGCATCCATAGGGCAGTACAGGGATCTCCGACTGGCGTCCGGATTACGATGTGTGTTTCCGACAACCCGACCGTGGCAGTCTGACCACCTGCCTTGAGTCGTTAGAAACTATGGATTTGGGTACACACTCACAAACATCAGCTTCTCCCCGACAGTCTCCAGCGTGGATCCCATTCTCCAGGTCCCCCTACACCGCAGCAGCTGAACCCCACAGACTACAAACTGTGGGTGCAGGTAAGTCCGTAGGTGGCATGTAACCCCATTGACTAGACTGTGCACAGATCACCACACTGCAGCAATGGGGTACGTGGTGCACAAGGCATAGCCCCACATATGTCATGCAAGTGTGTACAAATCACATGTTTCCTGGGATTTTGCACGCACTTGCAGCAACATATTCGGGGGTATGTGCACCACTGTAGATAAGACCACCACTGTAGCAACGGCTGTATCGTAATACGTCGGGGGAACATTCCCAGCCTCGGCTGTCGCAATTGGATCGTGGCCACGGGGTCTGACGGTCGGTCCGACCGGCATTGTAATCAGGCCCTAAGTTTGGCCTAAATGGGTTGATCAAGAACAATTATGTGATCGTGGAATAATAATCATGGTCTAGTTTTTAGGTCTCGGCTAGGCAGCGCATGCGCTGTCTCGTTGAGAGATGGTGTATACAGTATAGTGGGGGAAGCTCCGCCCACTTTCCAGCCTTATTTTTGATTGGCTTGCATCATATTTTCTGCATTCTGATTGGTGGTTGGCTTGGTAATCCCGCCTCCTGACGGGCATGACGTCATTTTTACCCTTCCGAGGCTATCGGCCCCTTTACTTCATAAGCAGTTTTGCTCCCCTGCCCCTCCCCATTCACTCCCGTACTCCGTGACTTCTTCGACGACCAACACCTTCCCACCCCCTCCTGTTGGTGCCTTCTTTTACGTCTGCACTTACGGTAAAAATGCAATAGGACACGCGTAAATACGCGTCCTATTGCATTTTCAGTGCTTGTTTGCTATTTCATTCGTGGGTGCATTTGCACTATTTGTCTCGCATGCGCGCGATGCCTTACATCGTATGCATGCGCGACAAAACACCACACGCATGTCCGGCTTGCAGTAGGCCCAGGCCAGTGTTTACAAATAACACACGCATTTCCGGCTTGCCGTACACCGGGGAGCATTATTAGCATTGGACGGGAAGAAGGAGGCCCTTTTCCCTGTAGACGGAGCCATGGTGAGTAGGATACGCCGTCAACAAGAACAGGTTTGGAGTTGCTTGTTTTTTTTACTTGTCCACCGTGGACTGACTGTGCTACAAGGGTCAATTAGACGGCTGCAGGAACATCTGATTCAAAGCAGAAGGTGTGTTTGTATGCCATATTTACTTTTTGGTGGTAATCTGGAATTTTTTGCAGTGGATGGCGGAGCCCGGGTGCGGGCAGAGACGGCGTGCCATGACGTGGTTTTTCTGCCGCCAAGTTTTCGCGGCGCTGATTCCCCCAGATACTCGTTGAAGATGCTGCTGTTGCGGTTTCGGAGTCGTCCTGCACGTGGCGGTCCTGGGGCTGCTTTCGTCTCCACCATACACTGAGTAAGTGCAGAACTTTTCATGTGCGGAGCCTGTGCTCCTGGGGCAGTCGGGGGTGTAGAGAGACTCTGGGCGAGCAGGCGGAATGGAAGGTTCTCCCTGCTCGTGCATACAAGTGTCCTTCTCATAGCGCATTGAGGCCAAACCTGATTCTAATTCCTCACGACAATCAGGGTGGTTAACTAACGGATCGCACATTCTTAATGCGGTCAGCAGAGCTGCTGGGATGATCGCGGGTTTCCCGATTCCACTATGAATTAGCCTGCACTTCAAAATTGGTCACCTGAATGCCTAGATCAATAAATAGACGTACAATTCTCTTTGCTGCATCAAAGGGTTCGTGGGTGTTTACGGTTATTTCAGGCGACATTATTTAATAATTGGTCCTATATTGGGTTTTGTAGTGTAGTGCGTGGCAGAAGTCACAAAAATAATTTACTGTGGCACCAAGGTACCGCCCTGTTACAACTCTAGTGTCTTTACACGGCGTGCGGTGGGCGTGATCCGCACAAACCGAGTCTCTGTAAAAAACGGAGCGAGGCTGTGTACCTGGCATGGCGGAACAGGGGCGAGTAGATAGGAAATAACCAAACTGCCCCACGGACGTTCTTCCATCATGCCGCCTGATTCTCATGTCGATCTGCAAGTGGGCCATTTATAATGGGGGTACAAAGGGGTGGTTCATGGTCTATTCAGCGCAGGACTAGAGTCTCTGAGCATCCAAAGAGTCGCCGAGGCCGTTGTTTTGCCTCATGTTATTTGATGTGTAATGGTTGCCGTTTGGCGTTTTTTCATGTACCGGGTACAATGTTGCCTGTTTGTTCTAACAGACCTTTACGGGGCAGTGTGCAAAACCCACATCCTTCCCTAAACCCCTACTGGTAACCGGGCAGCTGGAACTTCTCAAGAGCGAGGCTAGAAAGACAGGATGTCCCCGTTTCCGTTATTAATAAAACAGAGGGGGGATGTTAACTATTGGATATGAAATAACCAAACTGTTTTAGGAGTCTGTGTCATAAGTCACATGGACACCAGGGAGCGCTGTGTAGGCAGAGATGGGACAGGCACGTCAGCAGACGGCATCACATCACATCGGAATATGGGCACTCTGCAGAGCGCATGATCAAAAGGAGATCATTTGTGTGCCCTTCACTCTCAGGGTGGCAATCACTCTCAGGGGGTGTGTGGGTGTGCGATGGGAGGGCATGTTAGGCAGTTTTAGTAGAGATCCTGCGGTGAGGAGTGAAAGCGGATGTGAAACAGACGTGCTTGCAGGGATGAGGAGCACGGTGTACTACGGCTAACCGCAAATGCCATTCTTGACCAAACTGTGTGATCTTGGGGCAAATCACTATGCTCATCAGTTCCTCCTCTGTCAAGTCAGGGAGAGCTAACAAACATTGTAAAAACAGATGTTTAGCTTAGATATTTTAAGCTACGCCCTTACTTGCATTGCCTACGGCCACAACAGCATTAGCCCTCTTAGAAAGACTTCTCGCAATAACGGTCGGCGAGAGGTGGGACAATTATGAGCCACTCAATACAAAACGGGGTCATTATCGAAAACAGTGAAGTGGGTAAAAGGTGCTGTCAAATTGTTTCTCCCTTAGTAATTAATCACAGGTAGAATAAGAATAAACGTTGTAGGAAAGATATCACAGAATACACACTGTAAATAGCACGGAAGAAAGGCCCGACTAAGTGGTTGGTGGTATTGTTAGCTGGTTATTGGTATCTCTTAATTTTATGGCTAATAACCTTGTAGGTGAACGAAGAAGCGGTTTATTTCATTATCCACCCTCTCCTGGCATATAGACCGTTCAGCAGTCTGCCGATCACATGGTTCCCCAGAAGTATTTTACAGACATACTTACCTGTGGAGAGGCTGGGAATCAACACTTCCACGTCTGGACTTTCGCTGCCCCACGCATCAAACACAGAACGATGCCAAGTGCAAATCTCCCTGCCTGGTCAGGGTGTCTCTGCATTTACAAACCGTTACAGATATTCTAGCCTACAGAAACAGGAACGCTTTTCTTTCTTCACTGTTTGTGTTTGGACTTTGTTACATTTTTAGGATTGCCTTGTAGAGATTGTACTACTCCCAACTATTGCCTTCCCGTACTCCCAGTTTATTTTTTATTTATTTGAACACACCTGGCTTGCTTATTATGTAAAATTTTGTGTAGGAAACCCATTCAGACATGTGAGTTCAAATTACCAGTTGTACACAAATAACACTCTAGATAAGTACTTCTCATTGCAGTACTTTAATGTGCCTAGTAGTGTCAAAGCTTCCACGTTAAATCTGTTGCAATTTCTAAATGCTTATAAGGTCCCAAAGCCGAGACCAATTGCATTGCTAATGCTTGTTTAATATGTTGCTAAAGATTAGAGGATCCTTTAGCTGCAATATTTTTCATCTGGAAAACATAGTTAAAGATCAACCCTCGAGTAGAGGCTTTAAAAGTATTCCAAATGTGCTGGAACCTGACGTCAGTAGAAGTATTAATTCAGTAGTAAATTTTTCAAAATCTGTGACAAGCTGATCATCCTGTAGCAATTAATTATTAAAATGCCCTCTAGTGGTGCGAGTGGGGGAATAGGAGAGTTCAAGGTCTATTATGACTGGAGTGTGATCAGAAACCAAGATGGGACCTAGTTCGTTGTGGATTAAATGTTGTGTACATTCTTTATCAAGAAAAATATAGTCTATTCTAGAGGAAGAATGATGGGTAGTAGAAAAAAGAATACTCTAAAAGATCAGGGTTGCCGATACGCCAGGCATCGACTAGACCTCTATCTGAAATGGTCTTGAAAAGGCCTTTTTGTATATTATTAGGGACATACTTAAAAGCTGATTTCCTATCTAAAAATGGGTCCAACAACTGATTGCAATCACCGCCTAAAATAGGATTGACGTTTTTGACTGATGGTAATTTAATTGAAAGAGAGTACTAGAAATATGGGTCCACACCATTAGGTCCATAAATGTTAAAAATAGAATAAGGACACCCATTAATCGTTACATCTGAATAAAGCCATCTACCCTCTACATCACTTTCTTGTTTTAGAACACAATTTTTATGGTGAACGGAGGGAGAACAATAGACAGACCAACCCATCCTTTTTAAGAATGTGGATATGTTTCTCAAGAAGGTCGGTTTCTTGTAACAGTGCAATATGAGATGAACAATTGGAAAGGTTTGTGAGGACTCTTTGTCTCTTAACAGGGCCCCGAAGTCCCTTGACATTCCAGGAAATAATTCAGAGTCTGTTCATGTAAAAAATTTAAAGCATCTAATACAGAACATCAACCTCATCAACAATGTTAACAATGCAAGAGAATATATGCATGAAGAATAATTTCGCGATAGAAAAAGGAAATAATAAAATATAAACAAAGAGGCAAGAAATAGCAGATGACACAATGTTACCCCGAGAATATATCCTAGTGGATAAGGTGGTCATACCATTGTCTACTATTGCGCTTTCCAAATCAGCTCTGTCAATTTTACGCAGTCTTTCAGCAGCTTCTTGCTGTGAAACTTTCCACACTTCATTGTATATTGCATACATAATGCACTTTTGACGTGGCTTTCGAGGACCTAATAAAAAATACAATAAGGCCATATCATTAGAAAGAAAAGACAGGTGCTGTTTTACCTCTGACAGCGTTGAGCATTTTAGCCACTCTAGGCACAATTTCAAAAGGCTGTAGCCGCTCCTGTGTGTTCTGTCAGCACGTATGCAGGTGTGGTCTGTTTCCTTAAACCCCTTGCTGTTGTGAAGACAACATGCCTAACATCCGTTGGTGCTTAACGGCCACACTAACCATCCCTCTTGACTGGAACATGAAGGACTGTATGGCCCATTTCTAAGCATGCTGTCTAATTTGTCCTTTTTCTAATTTGGGAATAGCTGCTAATTCACGAAATGTGGGAATGTTTAGTTTGTTGAGATCCTTTATCTTTACTAAGCCAAGGCAGGATGTCTGCAGCACAGTTTTATTGAGAAAAATCATTTGATGTGGTATGAGGCATGTTCAAAATAAAGCCTCGGTGACCTGAACGAATATATCTCTTTACAACGCATGCTTTAGATCACATGCCATCACAACGCGGTCATTACAATGACCCCGTTGTTACAACGCAAACCATTACATCGCAAGTCATTACAACGACTTGCTGTAAGGGGTGCGCTGGACTTAAAAATAGTATAATTTACTATTCCTACTCCAGTTTGTGCACCATCCGGGAAGGTGTTGGATTGTAAATCCAAGACTTTCTGCCCCCTACAGCAAGTTGTTGTAACGACTTGCGATGTAATGGTTTGCGTTGTAACAACGCGGTCGTTGTAACAACAGCGTTGTAATGGCATGCGATCTGAAGCATGCGTTATAAACGCTGTTTCCCGCCCTGAACCTGTCAATCTCTAGTTCCTCATATAGGGGCTGATTACGATGGCGGATGGGCTCCAGTCCGTCCGCCATCACCTCAGGGAGTGGGACGACCCGCCTACAAGGTGGCGGTCCCACAGGGGGTATTAGGATGCGACCACCACCGTGGCGGTCGCACTTGCCATATTTTACATTGCGGTGGGTGTTGCTGGCTGCAGCATCTGCCGCAATGTAAAAAAGGCATTGTTTAAATTTCTCTGCACTACGTGGCAGGCACCATGTGGTCCCTGCCACATGGTGCAGGGAAATGTAGGGGGGCACCACAGGTGCCCCCCAACTCCCAAACGATAGTGCCTGGGATGAAGGAGGGCCGCTACGGGGCCCCAAAGTCCATCCCCGCCAGCCTTTCCATGGCGGGTGAACCGCTATGGAAAGCCTGGCGGGGAGGGAGCATTGTAATCCAACGGCGGTGCCTGGTAGGCACCGCTGCCATTTATGGGATTGGGAGGACTCCGCCGCACCGGCGGGCTCAAGGAGCCCGTCGGATGCGTGGCATGGTACCGCCCGCCATTATTATTAGGCGGGCGGAAAATGGCCTCACGATGGCGGTGAACCCACCACCGACAGCTTGTCAGTGACGGGTTCACCACCATCGTAATCAGCCCCATAGATTTTACATCGTCATTGTCTTTCCAAAAGTCAGACTCTTATATCGACAACTGGGAAATGAAAGATGCAGAATAAATCAATTTGGTGTCAGTGAGCATAGTTTTCTTAGCCCATGAAGGAGTAAGTTTATAATAATAGGACTCTGGATTAGTTGGATTGTGACTTGAAAAATAAGCAATTTCTGTGTTAATGTTCTTGAGCTACCCTGTGGTGGTATGGGCAGTGTTCCCGTTGTGTGTAATCAAATACTGCTCGTGGAGTACTTGCTTTGTACAAATAATGGTGCCCAAAATGGTGAAAACAGAACATTTCATCATAATTAGCAGTTCCTTCAGACATTTCTTCACTATTAAAGACTGTGTAGTGCTCTCATTTAGCAAGCATTTCATGCATTGTATTAATTTCCCGATCATCAAAGATAGTACCAGGAGTGATAACATCATTCAATGAAATACGAAATACATATGGTATTTTTAAAGTTTCAGTTGCCCCAAATGTATCATTAGATACCTTATCCCGAACAATTCCATCAGGAACCGGAACAGCTAAAATGTTCACCAGGGAAAGGTCTCTTCGCATTTTGTATGATCAAGAATGGGATTTCAAAACCTTGTTTACCAGTTCAACAGCAAAGCATTCTGGAAAATAGTGTCCATTCAGAAGCAGAAAAAGACAATTACAAAACAAATCCAGATGAAGAGGAAAAGTAATGCAATTCTGATCCAAATGTATATCCACAGAGTGGTTAGGTATGTCTTTTTGAGCCAAATGTTCAATTCATGTGGTCCCCTTTCGGAGGTGGATTAGGGTCTGGCGAATCTGAAGAGAAGCCATCATAGTTGATAAAGTAGCCGGACAAGATTGCATGGCTCGTGAAGCTGTGTAGAACTGAAAGATGACTCTAATGGTGGTACTTGGGGTAGACACCATTTTTGTCTGTTTGCAGAAATGAAATCTGTGTTTCTGTACATGATTGTGGTATGCAATTTGTAGATATAACAGGAAGAAGTGATACTTCAGTGTTATCTGTCCCCAGCCAGGAAGAAGAAGCTTCATCCTTGGTCAAAGCTTCTAATGGGACTACCTGTATGGTAGTGACAGGAGATAGGTAACTACCCAGGAGCCATTTTGGCCTACTATGTAGAATTGGCCACATGATGTGGTTTGACGATATCTATTGACACAGATCTCTTGTTTTTGCTGCCAGCAAGGGGCAGTAAAAGTACAGTTCTGGTACCTTTAACTGCCAGGACAGGTACAGGCACTCTGTAAGATGGCCCAAATTCCTTTTTGTCCAAGATCTTCTCCCGGACGAGTTCCCCGAACTTTGAAATCCAACCAGGAGTTTCTGGTGTTTCCTTCACTTCACCAGTGGCAGAACATTTCTGCTGAATGTTGCTCTTAGCATCTCAGAAGTTATTCAGTTTCTGTAAATCATCATAATGTTCACTAATTTCCAAAGGCATTTCTGCAGCCACTGTTCTGGGACTGTCAAGGTCTGGAACCTCCATCTTCCAGATTATTGAAGGCTCTCTGGACACCATACAGGTGGTGAACCCAACTGCGACCTGAACATAATACCCTAGCTGTTAAAGACTGCTTTAAGTCACGGTTCTTTCTCTCCACTACAGCGTTGCCCTCAGGATGATAGGGTGGGAAATACTGCACAGTCACACCCAATTTTCCCATGGTGTATTTGTAAGCCTTGGACGCGAACACTGGGCCCTAGTCTGAATTGAATGTAGGTACTGCATATGTCCTGATGAAGACTTGCAAGTCTTTTATAACAGTTCAGGTGTCAGCTGATCGCTGTGGCCATATACATAGGAATCGAGAGCAGGACTCCACTGCCACCAAGATGTATTTGTAAGACTCATCTGATTGTAAGGGTCTGCAGTGGTCCAAATAAACACAAGCCAGAGGCTTGTCTGAGATCAGTAGAGGTGTCCGTGGTGGGCGCGCTATGGTGGAACCCTTTATCTGCTGGCAGATGTCGCTTTTAAGGTCAAAGTCCATGGTCTGTTTACATAGACCTAGCCCAAGTAGTGTTGCTGCAATAGTGAAATTGTAGCTGCCACCCCTGCATGAGCAGATGCTAGGCCCTCACGTACTGCTAAGATTAACCCTAACCTGTGATCTGAGTTTGGTATTACTCAATCCCCCACTCCAGGAATCTGAGCAAATGGAATGTTTTGCGCACCTGACTGGTAGGAGTATTTTATTGATAAGCCTTTTGGCAAGTGGGTGCCATCGTGCCCAGTGTTGACAGCCATCATGATGTCTCCATCTATCTTCATACTAGAACGAGTAATTGCAGTGACTGCAGCAGTTTGCACTGTTGCTTTTGCAGCATTGTCAACCATGGAATTCCCTGCAACGTGTATTCCTGCGCGCTGATGACCCAATGTGTGTATCACATGAGTCAGTGGCAAACATGCTTTTAGTTTGGCCGCCAGTCCCCAAAGCAGATTGTGCTTTGTTGTGTACCCATTGGAATCTCTGAATCCAGTCTGGATCCAGTAGTGTAAGTACCCATTGTAAGACTGGGCACAGTAATACGAACCACACACTATCAGAGTGGGGAATCCAGGATCCGTATTCTCAAGTGCCAGAATTAGAGCTTTGAGTTCAGCCAGCTGCGCTGTGCAATCACCAAGTAACTGTGTGTAGGTTTTATGAGGGTGGAATTCTCCAGCCTGTATTCTACCCTTTACTGCTGCACACACAGCAGATTATTGGTGATTTGTCTCTACCGCAGGCTGAGCAGATCCGTCAGTATAAATGACATAATCATACTGATCTAGAGGCATGACTTCATTTGGGCAGAGGATACTCATGTTCATACTACGGATATGCTTGTGTTTGTAGGGTAGAGTCAATTCTGTAATCTACATCTGTTGCTGTCAGTGAGTTGGCCCATTGTATTCATCTTGGATGTGAAGTTTTTGCGTTTGGAATATTGGCCTTTGTCACAGCTCTAAGGCTTGGGCGGGAGTCCCAACAATTATTAATTTACCCTGAGCCAATGATCTTTCTTTTACTACAGCAGTCTGCACCGCTGTGGGTGCAAAATGCATTTCTGCATTTATATATAAATGCGATTTATATGCAATAGATATTGTGTCTCCTTTGTTAAATGTGACATAGGTGTACCCTGATGTACCCACAATTTTACAGATCACCAAGTTTGTGGTGTTCACACGTGTGTAAATGTTTTGAAGCTAGCATGTCAACTTGCTCTGAATGTAGAATTTGTGTGTGTTCAGGTGTCCAATGTGAACTTGAAAAGTCTTGATGAATCAAGTCGTAGAACCGCTTTACCCATGCTGCATAATCTGGAATGTAAGTTCTGCCAAAACTTAAGAAACCCAATATTGATTGGAGTTTCTTAAATGTTTGGTGGTTATAGAAGCGCACACTTCTCTAAGAAATGCGTTGCAAGGCTTCTGCCTTCACTTGACAACTTGGATCCCAAGAACAGGACACTGAGATAGGCAGTTTTTGATTTTTTGAAATCACATTTGTAGCCCATATGAGCAAATTCCAATACTATGCAATCTACTCTAGCCAAGTGAGTTGAAAGGTCATCATCCGCCAAGTATATGTCATCGACATAGGACAATGCCTAGTCAGAAAAATCTTGTAAAAGTTCTGTACCCGTGCTGAAAACAGCCCAGGGCTATTCTTATATCCTTGGGGCAATCGATGGAACAGCTTTTGAAACCATATGGTGCTAAATGTGGTCAAGTATCTGCTCTCAGAAACTACATTTTGATATAAATCCATGTGGGATGTCCAATGTGGTTTTGTATTTCTTTCGCACTATTTTGTTCATTAGTGCCACACTGTGCAAATTTTGTACAGCAAATGTGCGTGTATCGGTGTGTAATAGTGTCTGTAATATAACACTAAACGATTTGAATGGTCTGGTTTCATTACTGGAAACAATGGATTATTCATAGGGAAGGTTCAACTTTCTATTACACCTTGGTATTCAAGTTGTGTGAGTATTTCTCAAATTTGTTTCTTAGCCTCATGTTTAATTGGGTATTGTCTTAGTGGTTGTGGGGTGGCCCTCACAGGTGTAATATGATAAGGGAGTCCATCATCCCAACCAACAAGGTTGTGGTATAATGCTGTAACTTGCGCTAAGGCCCACTCTTTGGCGTATGATGTTTAACTGCATCTTGGACGAGGTCGGAGAAGGCAGGTAAAATTACCTTTTCTCCTTTGGGGTATTCCTGAACAAACTCCAGTGTCCAATCCTTTTCAGCCAAGAGAATGTCATAGCTAAATGGCGTTCTCCCAAAAGAGAACATTTATGGTACATTGTATATCCCCCTCCATCTGGAGTTGCAATTCAGGTAATTGACTGGGGACAATCAGTCTCCTATCCGGTGTTTCCACCTGGATGTAGTCACTCATTGCTACTGCCACCAGACACTACATAAGATTCCGGCAAACTGTTGCTACTTCTGCCGTGCTATCCAGCATGGTCACAGCCCACTTCCCGTTCAGAAGCAGTGTCCTCAATATCTGTGGCATGCTTGTTTTAAGGCCAGCCACCTTCTTCTTTTTTAAATGAGGCTTGGACTGTTTAGGTTTGTCTTCCTTTTTAATTATATAGTCAGAAGAACGTTGTGAGTCCTTCTTCGGTTTCATGTATTCCTCTGATCTGTGCTCTGATTATCCTCTCTCCGAGTGTTTTTCGGATGACTCCTGAAAGGAACAAGAGGAACCTGTATCAGTATCCTGATACCTATCAGGCGTTTTAATGGTATCACAGTTACGCAGATTATAGCGTTTTTCAGTGGACTCCTTTTGAGGAGATCCACCCCGTGTTTTAGTCTTTTCTTTATTTTTCTTATTATCCCACTTCTTTTCAGAAGACTCAGGTGCCTGTTTCGAGTTATCCTTTATAGAATTACTGTTAGTTTGTGGTTCCCTAGGTCTTGCTCCCAAATTATCTTTACCTATTGATGCATAGGTTTCCTCAATAATTTTAGGTAATTCACTCTCCTGGTCTCCCAGAGCGACATTTGTGAGTTGCTGGCATACAGCCAACACTGCGCTTCCCCTTTATTGTTACTTAACATTATTGCGGATACTGTGGCAAAGTTGGCCATCAGTTTCATCCACAAATCCAGGGCAGGGGCTGCCTCATACTCATTTTGGATCTATTTAAGTACCTCAGGCAAAACAACTAAGGAGGGTTTACTGTGTATTCTGGTATATACAGCAGAAAAGATTGTGCCCCAAGTGGCGCAGTCTTCCACCTGTGGAGCAATCCCCATTGGCAGGCATATTGTGAGAATTCTGTTTTTCTTGGGGTCTCATATGGGGAAACACTGCTTCAAGCTGACTTGTTTTTTATGCATTCCAGAACGGAATTTCAGACGGGAACGTTACCCATGACTGCATTGATGGTCACAGGACTAATTCCAGGTGTAGCCATTTGTGATTGTGCAGCTTGAGCATTGTTTGCATCACATATTGTATCAAACATTATTAGATTCTGACAAGATCTGTGTGCAGTGTACGTAGTTCTGCTGGCTGTCAGATTTGCTATATCTGAATAGAGGGTATAACCGGCTAAGACTGGCCATGTTGCTCCCTCATTGCTAAGGGGATCTAGTCTAACATCTTGTTTTGTGTGTGGTAAGGCGCCATCAAACCAATGTTGGTGTTCTTGATATGTTAGTGGTGCTTCTAGTTCTTCATAAGCTGCATAGTTATTAGGTGATGCAACATAAGTGTAGGCATGAAAATGTCTTGATTGTGCATTCACTGCTGGGAATGTAACCCATGAATAAAATACCTCTGTTATGTATACTTCATAGGCCTCATCCACAAAGGTCATGTCTCCTCCTGCAAGGGGGAGCACATGTTGTTGTAACATTTGCGTAACTATGTGTCTGCAGTTCACCGGTATATTAACTGGTGTGGCAGCAGCCATTAGAATATGTGGAATTCAGAGAACATACAGCCAATACATAGGGGTTCCCTACTAAGCTGAGGAGTATTTTTCCCTAACACCTCGAACATCTCTGGTTAACAGGTGAGTAGGGGTCATTGGGCATACAAAAGAAAGCTACTCAGTTGATCTACTAAATAATAACCCAAGCTAGAACGTTGGCGGTGCCATGTCTTATGGCTTATACTTTCTCATTAAAAACTGTGCATTTGTTAGACAACATAAACGTCAGAACTGTGCAAGACTGATTATACACACAGCATCAGGATATGTTGGCCTTAGTCCTGTGATGTAGCGGAAACCGCATATTATATTGTAGGGGTGCATTATAATCACATCTGTAGGGTGCACCCGCATATAATCCTTTGTTGTGTAAACATTATGTGTTCGGATCGTGAAATGTATTAACTTGAAACGTGATGTGTTTAGGCCATTTAAAAGTAACATGGAGAATTAACATAGAAAGTGAATGTAACTAGCAGAAAACATTAACGTGAAGAACTCATGTTGTGAACGGACAATTATTCATGTACTAAAAATGTTTATTAATCGTGCTGTTTTAAATGTAGATAAATGCATTAATTGAAAGTGCCTTATTTTCATGCAAATTCGTAAAGCTTATGTGATGTTTGCCTATGTTAGCTCAATTTTGTAGGCCTGAAATGCAGTTCCCTGGAAACTCTTGCTTTAAAATAAATAGCTGAATTTCATGTGCGCTGTGGAATTTGTTCTTTCTTATGTTTTGTGTTGCAGGTGAAAAAAGTGCTCTTGTGGGCTTGAATAATGTCTTTGTTTTACTAGTCAGGCAAGGAGGGAAGAAGTTACAATCATGTCACTTGAGTCTATAAGGAAAGGTTGTTGTGCTTCACACATGAGAAGGCCTAGGAACCAAGGACAAATTGTTGCGAGATAAGAACACTGTTGCCCCATGGAAAACTACCTTTCGGATTGTACCCAGAGCAGATGTCGTGACCCGAAGTGAATCTTGGGAAAGATACCTGCAATAATGTGCTATTGGGAGTAGGGAAAGTGCCCACTGCTCCATTGCCTTCGAGAGAGAGAGCATCTTACAGCAAGCTCTTTCTTGGTAGCTTTATGCTACATGACCTATGGATGGTGGAGGCACCTTTTATTCTTTTCCTGGGGGTGCTTAAGTAGGGATGTCATCTTAGTATTAGTGTAGGGATAGATTAATGCTTTTCACTCACCAACCCTTGATGCAGGGAAACTTGGACTCATGCTTTCTGATCCTCAGCATCCTGTTTCTTGAACTAATTGCTTTGTTTATGTTACATCGTCTCAATTGGATATGCAGATTCGGCTTTATGCTAATCCTGATGTACTTTTACACTCTTGTCTTGAGGTGTCTTTATGTCCAATTATTTTTGGCTTTGTAATAAATTACCAACCTTACGTAGTTGTTTGTGGTTGCTATATGTCCAGAGGATTTCTTGCTTAATTGATTGCCCATAATGAGTTTCCTCCCTCTATGCTTTCATGCTGCTAAAAAGAACCATCGGATTGTGTTTCTAGAACAGGTCCAGAACTAATGGGCCCGGCCCTTCACCTGTCAGCTCACAGTGCACCATCTGTACCCCTAACCATGAAAGGTAACAGGTGGAATATGCAACCTCAGAACATGACAACCCTGACTCAACAAGGAAATCATGGTAACAGATCTAGAACATTTTTGTTTGATAACTCATGCATACCCAAAGCGATACACAAGAAATACACAATGTGGCGTTTGAATATTTATTGAACCATTATGATTCTTGAATGAAAAATACCTGCACTGCAATAACCAATAGAAGGAAACAGAATAGTGTGATCAGCAATACAAGAATGGTGAAGTAGATGAATAATTCAATGATTGTGCTGTTTACAGAGAATATGCAAGCACATGAATACTATTATATTTTCAGTGGTGGCCGGCATGGCTCACGTGTGGTGAGTGCAGGGGGGGTTGTGCAGGGGGGGTTGTGCGGGGTGCGCAATATTAAAATAAAATAAAAATAAATAAACGTACCTTGCCGGCAGTCCCGCATCTCTGCTCCAGCTCTCCTCGTCAAACTCGAGGAACAGGAAGCACAGCCAGGCCCCACTGACCAATCACAGCGCTGCAATGCAGCATTGTGATTGGTAAGCACTAAGGCTCCCCTGACCAATCACAATGCTGCAATGCAGCGTTGTTATTGGTCTGAGCATCCTGGTTCGACGCTCAGCCAGGGGGGGCTTGGGTATGTTCTCAGCACAGGCTGTAATGCAGCCTGCATGGAGAACAGGGAAAGTGTGCACGATTGTTTTAGGCGGCCCGAGAGGGCCAGCCAAACAGTCATGTGCCCTTAGGAGTGGCCAACCCAGTCCTCCTCAGCCGTGCTCTGAGAGCAGAGCAGCCCCTCCCACTCGCCCGCCCGCAAAGCAGAACAAGCATAAAATGATAATAACTCAAGGTTATTATCATTTTATGTTTCTACTTCACACTGCTTAAAAGCAGTGGGGTGATGCTCCTCCGCTATAGCGGAGGAGCCGCCACTGTAGATTTTGCTCCTACCTAGTGCTACCTATCCTAGTATGCCTAGGGTGGGTGAATCTGCCAGAATCCCTGTAGGGTGATCTAACTCCCCCCGTTACCTGTGGGTAAGTGTAATCAGGAAGCCCATTTTGGTGGAGAGCCTGGCTTCATCCTTCTCAGAAGGTAAGCAGGAATCAACTGGGCTGAATTCCGGCATAGGTCGACCTTGCAGTGGTAGCAAAGTGATCCTCTCGCCAAACAAGGGAGTGATGTTGTATATATAATAAACATTATTCATGTTGCTATGCATAAGTCCCAGTCAGGCAAAAAGAACAATTGATGGACAGAATGTTGAACAATGTCAAACATTCACCCCAGTACAGAGATCTGGGCCTAAATCCATCGTTTTTTTTGCTCCACATGCCATTTGAGTTTAAACACAGCCATATGCAAATCAGTCTTGACCCTGCTCCCCATAGGAACAGTCCAGCCCAAACTGCCAGGCCAGTTCCTCCCTGGAGTGGAAACGAGCATCCTGGGGCCAGTTGCGGGATTTCACCCCAGATCAACCAGGCTAGCTTCACTCCAGTGGCATGGAGAGAACGGAACCCACTGACGGGCATACCCGTCCCACTCGGGGTGACAAATGCAAAAAGAACCATTGATGTACAGAATGTTGAACAATGTCAAAAATTCACCCCAGTACAGAGATCTGGGCATCAATCCATCGTTTTTTGCTCCACATGCCATTCCAGTTTAAACCCAGCCATATGCAAACCAGTCTTGACTCTGCTCCCGATGGGAACAGTCCAGCCCGAACTGCCAGGCCAGGCCCTCCCTGGAGCGGAAACAAGCATCCTGGGACCGGTTTCGGGGTTTCACCTCTCATCAGCCAGGCTAGTTTGACTCCAGTGGCATGGAGAGCACGGGACTCACATTTGGGCATATCCGGCGCATTTAGGGCAAGAAAGCAAAAGACACACAAATGATGGACGGAATGTGGAACAACAAAGCATTCACTCCCTGTCAAGAAATCTGGGTTAAATCCATCGTTTTTTTGCTCATCATGCCAACCCAGTTTAGATCCAGTTTAAATGTTTGCAGCTTATGTAAGTATTTTTTTTGCGCTTATATTGCTATGTATTTAGTTATATATGTTATTGGGGTGAATTATCATTATTTTGGTGATGTAATATAATTGCGTTTATTAAAAAATGTTTATGTATCATTTAATGTTTATTGTAATATTTGTTTAATGTAAAAAGTTGTATTTTTTGTTTATTAATGATAATGTATTTATTTTCGTGATATTAGTGTAGTCGATATTGTGTGAGGCAATATTTTTGACATAACTTATGTTTATATAAAGGAACAATATTTTTGGTTTCCAATATTTGCGTTTTCGAAATAAATAAAAATCAATATTTTTAACAATGATATTTGTATTCTCAATATTTGTGGTGTTATTAATTAGGTATAGGAGGAAATATTTTTGTTAACAATATTTATTTTCTGGGTTTTTTTGTTTCGATATTGTGAGCATCAATATTATGTCAGTGTTCTGATTTGCTTCTTCACATAGGGTGCGTTTTTGTGCTTTTTTCTGTTTTGTGGATGCTTACACATAGATCAGAGTGTGTCCACCATGCTGCAAGAACTGGAGAGGATGCTGTGCTGCAGCATCCATGGCCGTACAAACCATGGGGGCAGCAGGAATTTATCATCCTCGGTATTTTAAAGTGGAAGTGGACACTGCACATGGCTCAGTCTTCTTGAAGCGCTGTAATCTGAGGACAAAACTCTATCGGTGCTTGGAGACTTCTTTATTTTGTTAATTATTTAATTACGGTCACAGAGGTGTCAAGCCTGTCCTAAATCAGTCTGTTTGTCAAGTCAGGTGAGCCAGAAAAGTAAGGGAATCTATTTTCTAATATGTTAATGTTACTGCTGGCTTGTCTGATTTGAGAAAAAGAAGGATTTTAGGAGCGACTCTGCACCTTAATGACACAATTAAATAATTAACAAAACAAAAAGATCTCCAAATCTCCACAGAATTTGGACTTCAGATTACAGTGAAGTTCAGCATAATTTTATACACGCATGTTCTGTTGCTATGCTTGATCTTCAGTCCATGTGGAATCATTAAAAACAGAAAAACAATAGGACTTAATTAATAGTTTGGTGGCAATTACCACCGAACTTTCAGGTAGAGTATATAATGATTATAAATGGTTCGCTAAATGACATGTGTTAAATGACACTGATTATGAGTTTTACCTTGTATAGCGGAATTGTTATTTAGCGCATGTAATAAATACTAAATATGTGTTATCTAGCGCGTGTGGTAAAAAGCCCACCCAATAATAGCACATGCACAAACCTTTAGGAAGTGCCGAATTTCAGGCATTGGAAGTTCCTGGGGTGAAGAAATTAATTCCGAGAGAACAGAAACAGCGAGAGCAATGCATAAAATGTTTTTAGGACATCCCGAAAGTACACCAACAACTCCTCCCTGGGTGAGAGTGTACAGGCATTAATTTTGTGTCGTTAAAGCACCTTGAAACAAGACCAACAGAATCTCTTCCATCCTCTGATGTCAGTCAATCATAACAAGCAGAAACCTGCCAGACACTTCCATCATGAGCCCAGGCAGGGGAAGGAAGTCAAGTTTATCAATCCTGAGCTGGACATCCTGGCCAAGGAGGTGGTAAGACACCATAACCATCTAATGTGCCATCTCATGCTGAAGATGCCACCAAAAACAAACAAAAACATGCCTCAGAGAGTCGATAATGGACAAACTCTATACTGAATCAACATATCCACATGGTGTTGAGAACATTAAAAACAGGTTCCAAACCTTGACATTCTAGGTACTTAAGTGAGTTGCCAAGCACAAGCACTAAGGCATGGGAGGAAAATATTATGACCATCCTCAACATGCCTGCAGTAGAAGACATGAAAGAAGGTCTCGAGGTCAGAGGAATCCAAGGTAAGAGACATGAGATTTGTAATCGAAGTAGGTGTGGTTGTTAAAAAATTTACTTGGCCACGAATTATCATCGTTTTGAAGAGTGACCCCTGTCATTTGTTCCACATATTCACATTGATCGATGTATGTGGTGTCATAGGCGCTAACAACTTTCTAACGGTACTGCTGACATGTATTGAAATTGTACTGCGACAGTCACAATGCATTGTAATCCCGATGGTGAAGGGCTGATTTGGCTGCACATTACCTTAAGGGTGATGTATTACCACAGTATGACTAATGTTGGTTCTTGTCAGGATCATTACATTGAGTTTTTATCCAGAACAGCTAACACAGCAGTTCAGCATCCACAGATCCACATCACGTAGCATTTGCACATAAATAGTATGTTTCATTTCATGGTTTCTGCACACTTGTTCCTGTCTACACGAGGTACCAGGTGTACACGAGTGCGATCAATTTACCTTAGAATGTCAGGAAGTGCTTGTGAGAAGTTGGCCTGGCATATGCTGTCCACTAATTATAGTGGGCACCTTGCACCAGTCCAAACAACCCCTTATTGGAGATAGGTTAAAGACAACCTTTTGAAAGCTATCCTAGTGGTAGCTATGGAGAGCAGCCTTCAGGCTAAGTCTTGAAGGAATGTAAAGCAGCTTGTTTTACCAGTCTATAATCTCTTGAGTGACCAAACGAAAGAGGAGCACACCAGGTATATATTCAAAATATATGTATTTATTGCTAAACACACCCCTCTAGTCTCTTTATGAGGCTAGAGTTCGAAGTACATAAGTTATAAGTTAGTTATCTACAGTAATAGCACAAATACACGTTTGAGCCCTAGGGCCGTACCAAACCATATACCAATAAAGTGGTATAAGAACCACGACTGAGCTAGACACAAGGCCTAGAGCCTGTAGAAGTGCTTGGACCACAAGGAACCACCCAAGGTAGTGACACAGGGGACCCACGGGGGACTCGTGCAGTGTGAGAACACAGCCGCGAATCGCCGTTGACTTCTATGGGGAAAGTCGCGGTTGGAATTTTAAAGAAAAGGGACACTTAGAGGAGGACTTGGAGCAAACCCCTTTAGAACTGGGTTGTTCTAGAGTCTATACCCATGGGAGCACCGGAGTACTCGAGTTACCTCACCCAGGGAAGCCGGGTGCATAGGTGTCTTTCGGGGTCGGGTTTCGTCGTCGTTTCCAATGGCGATCTGCTGCAAAGTGCTGCTGGCGGCCAAGTCGAAAGTGTTCGGGTGGATCCAAAGGTGGATCGAAGATCTGAAGAACCTGAAAGCAGAGGGGACAGAGTCTGGGTCACTAGCCAGTGACCAGGAAGGCGATGAGCAGATGCCCACCGATGTCGAGTGCTTCAGGTAGGTTGACAGTCATCTTGACTCTTCAGCCACGAGGTCCAGGAGGCGTCGACGACAACCAGGAGCTGGATTCGAGCTGTCCCACGAGGTCTGTCGATTGCAGGGGTGTCGGCGACCGGATTGGACCCAACAACCCTTGGCAACGGCAAGTCTCGTGGAAATGGACGAAGGACGATGGTGCAGACCAGCAAGGTCTGAGGGACCCACCCAGCAAGGGTAAGTCAGGGCACGCCTGGAGCAACCAAGGAGCCCAAGCAGAAGAAGATTGGCCTTCGGGAGGGCCTACTAGCCAACGGACTAGCGACCACAAAGGAGCCTCAAGTGGACGCACTTGGAGCTGGCTCACAGGACACTCGTGGAGTGGAGGCCAGTGATCTTCGGTGCATTCGGTGCTGGAGGCTGGGGCTACTAGGAGCCCAAAGCACAACTTCGTGGGAGACCCAGAAAAGGATGCACTTACAAAAGTACGCAGTGTCCAGGGATCACAGTTCCACGTTACCCACGATAGCCATGGGCCTCAGCTTTGCTGGGGACTCAGGGTAGCCTCGGGGAAGTCTGGAAATCCACCTCTGGTGATGCAAAGACTTCGGAGTCCGGCGGGAGCTTCAGCGATGCAGACCGGACAATTGCTTCGTTGGTGCCTGCCAAGCAGGGGAGTCACTCCTTGACCCCAAGGGAGATTCTTCAGTCCTCTAATCTTAAAGTAGAGCGTCAAAGGTCCAGGATTCTATGTCAGAGTTTCGTCCAGGTAAATCTCAAGTCCTAAGGACTGGGGTCCCATACTTATACCAAGTTAGGGGGTTGGACATACTCTGGGACCCACCTATGGGAGGGTCAGGGCAGAGGGGTGGTTACACCCCTTTCCCTTTGTCCAGTTTCGCGCCAGAGCAGGGGCTGGAAGCCCCTGAGCCGGTTTGAACTGGGGTATGCACAGGGACACCAAATGTGCCCCCAGTGCAGGACTTCAAAGCACCAGAGAGTGCTCCCGCCCAGCCCCAATACACACTATCCTGTCTGGGGAGGTGGTTACACCTCCCTGGGACAGGAAACCTATTGTCCAGGCCTCCCCTGCCGGAGTTTCGGTCAGCAGCAGGAGGCCAGACTCGTGTCTGTGGCAGCGGCATCCATTTTGTGATGCCAGGGCTTGGAAAGAAGTTACCGGGCAGGCCGGTGTGTACATGTCTCTCCCTCTAGAAGGGTGGAATGCTACCCCGCCGCCAGAACTGGTGGGGGGTAGTATTCCAAGATGTTTGACACCAAACACGACATGTTTCCGTGCAGCCATCCCAAAGTTAGCATTTAACGCGAGGTTATAATGCGCTTAAGAGTATATGGTCAGGCTGCACTACAAACAGCATCAGAGAAGGGTCTCCGAACGCTGCAGAGGGGCTCTGCTCATGCAGGGGCACCCTCTCACATAGGAACCAAGCACTCTGCCTTCAGGATTGACAAGGCCTGCCATAGGAGTGACTTATAGGTTTATATGTGTGTATGTATGTAGTGATATAGGTAACCTATATCACTGTAAGGAGTGCATGCACCACCTTACCCAGGCTGCAGTAGCAGAGCTGTGGTGTCCTTTTGGTTGGCCTTCCAGGGGTGGCACAATACATGCTTCAGACCCTGGCAGGCCTCTGAGCTACCTATGCCCTGGGTACATAGTATACCATATACTAGGGACTTACAAGGGCACTCCAGATTCCAATCAGAGATGTGCCTAAGGCACATGGAAACCATTTTAGAGAGGAAGCAGCTAGGCTGGGGTTCTGATTAGCAGGGCCCCAGCCAGACTAAAGTAAAAACAGTGAAGCATCAGCAAAAAGTGGGGGTACCCATGTGAAGCAGATCCTACTCTCCTACACACCACCCCCAAACGTAGGGACATTAAACTAACCTTGCCCAGTTAAGTCTTCATGTTCTAAGTGGAAGTACCTAGAGAGTCCATCTGCATTGGCATGGTTACTCCCAGGTCTATGTTCCACTGTGAAGTCCATCCCCTGTAGGGAAATGGACCACCTAAGCAGTTTGTGGTTTTCACCCTTCATTTGTTTTAGCCATAAGAGGGGCTTATGGTCTGTTTGAACAAGGAAGTGAGTACCAAACAAGTATGGCCTCAACTTCTTCAGAGCCCAGACCACAGCAAAGGCCTCCCTCTCAATGGCTGACCAACGTTTCTCTCTAGGGGTCAATTTTCTGCTAATAAAAGCTACTGGCTGATCCTGACCTTCATCATTCAATTGTGACAGTACAGCCCCTATCCCCAATTCAGATGCATCTGTTTGGACAATGAACTTCTTGGAGTAATCAGGACTCTGTAGAATGGGAGCAGTGCACATGGCCTGCTTTAGGTCATCAAATGCCTTTTGACAGCTAACTGTCCACTGAACCTTCTTGGGCATTTTCTTGGAAGTTAAGTCATTCAGGGGTGTCACTATTGATCCATACCCCTTGACAAATCTCCTATAGTACCCAGTCAGGCCTAAAAAGGCTCTCACCTGAGTCTGGGTAGTTGGAGCAGTCCAGTCCATGATGGTCTGGATCTTGCTCTGCAGTGGTTGAACCTGGCCTCCACCCACAAGGTGGCCCAGGTACACAACCTGACTCTGCCCTATCTGGCACTTGGTGGCCTTGATAGTCAGGCCTGCTTTCTGCAGGGCCTGCAAAACATTTCTGAGGTGGACCAGGTGATCCTCCCAGGTGGAGCTAAAGACAGCAATATCATCTAGATATGCTGCACTATAGGCTTCCAGACCTGTAAGGACTGTATTCACCAACCTCTGAAAAGTGGCAGGTGCATTCTTCAGACCAAAGGGCATCACCACAAATTGATAATGCCCACTGGGGTTGAGAATGCTGTCTTTGGCTTTGCATCATCAGCTAGTCTGATCTGCCAGTAGCCAGCTGTCAGGTCAAATGTGCTTAGATACTTGGCTGAGGCCAAAGTGTCTATTAGCTCATCTGCCCTAGGTATTGGATGGGCATCAGTCCTAGTGACTGCATTGAGACCCCTGCAGTCCACACAAAACCTCATCTCTCTTTTCCCACCATTGGTGTGAGGTTTTGGCACTAGGACCACTGGACTAGCCCAAGGGCTATCTGAGGGTTCAATAACTCCCAAATCCAACATCTTCTGGACTTCTGTCCTGATACAGTCCCTGACATGGTCAGGTTGCCTATAAATCTTATTTTTAATAGGCAGACTGTCCCCAGTGTCCGCTTCATGAGTGCACCAGGTGGTCTGACTGGGTGTCAGTGAGAATATGTGCCTGAACTGATTGAGCACCTGTCTGCAATCAGTTTGCTGCTGGGCAGTGAGGCTGCCTGCCAAGGCTACACCATCCACTGACCCATCATCAGGGTTCTGTGAGAGCAGGTCAGGGAGTGGGTCACTCTCTTCCTCCTGTCCCTCATCAGTAGCCATGAGCAAGCCCATGTCTGCCCTGTCCACATATGGTTTTAACCTGTTGACATGGAGAACCCTGTGGGGACTCCTGGGTGTTCCTAGGTCTACTAAATAGGTAACCTCACCCTTCTGTTCAACAATGGTATGGGGTCCACTCCATTTGTCTTGGAGAGCTGCTGGGGCCACTGGCTCCAACACCCACACCTTCTGTCCTGGCTGGGAAACAGTCAGTACAGCCTTTTGGTCATGCCAGGCTTTTTGAAGTTCCTGGCTAGCCTCAAGGTTTTTAGTTGCCTTTTCATGTACTCAGCCATCCTGGAGCGGAGACCAAGTATATAGTCCACTATGTCTTGCTTTGGGGGCTTGAGAGGTAACTCCCATCCTTCCTTCACCAAGCACAATGGACCCCTGACAGGGTGACCAAACAAAAGTTCAAAAGGGCTGTAGCCAACCCCCTTTGAGGCACCTCCCTGTATGCAAATAAAAGGCAGGGCAAGAGTATGTCCCATCTTCGCCTAAGCTTTTCTGGGAGCCCTTTAATCATGCCCTTCAAGGTTTTGTTGAATCTCTCAACTAAACCATTGCATTGTGGGTGATAGGGTGTGGTGAACTTGTAAGTCACTCCACACTCCTTCCACATTGCTTTCAAGTATCCAGACATAAAGTTAGCACCCCTGTCTGATACAACCTCCTTAGGGAAGCCCACTCTTGAGAAAATTCCCAGGAGGGCTCTTGCCACCACAGGTGCTGTAGTGGTCCTAAGGGGAATAGCCTCTGGGTACCTGGTGGCATGATCCACTACCACCAGGATAAACCTGTGCCCAGATGCTGTTTGGGGATCCATGGGACCAACAATGTCAATTCCCACCCTCTCAAAGGGAACCCCCACCACAGGTAGTGGTATCAGGGGGGCCTTTGTAGTGCCACCTGCCTTGCCACTGGCCTGGCAGGTTACACAGGAGCGACAAAACTCCTTGGCGTCTTCAGACATGTGGGGCCAGTGAAAGTGAGGGACAATTCTGTCCCAAGTCTTGTTCTGGCCCAGGTGACCTGCTAAGGGAATGTCATGGGCTAGGGTCAATAGGAAGCCCCTGAACTTCAGAGGTGTAACCAACCTCTGTGGCTGGAGTAGAGTCTTTGGACTTGGTGCAGTCACTGGTCCAGTGGGTCTTTTGCTTACAAACCTTGCACCATGGTTTCTTTTGTCCTTTTCCCTTGTTAGACTTTGAATCCCCACCTGAAGAAGATTTTTGGGGGCCTTGTGAAGACTTTTGGTCTTTACCCTTCTCCCCACCCTTATCAGAGTTTTTAGAATCTTGCTTCTTGGGGTCACCACCTTGGTTCTGTACCTTCTGTAGGAGAGTAGGATCTGCTTCACATGGGTACCCCCACTTTTTGCTGATGCTTCACTGTTTTTCGACTTTAGTCTGGCTGGGGCCCTGCTAATCAGAACCCCAGCCTAGCTGCTTCCTCTCTAAAATGGTTTCCATGTGCCTTAGGCACATCTCTGATTGGAATCTGGAGTGCCCTTGTAAGTCCCTAGTATATGGTATACTATGTACCCAGGGCATAGGTACCTCAGAGGCCTGCCAGGGGCTGAAGCATGTATTGTGCCACCCCTGGAAGACCAACCAAAAGGACACCACAGGTCTGCTACTGCAGCCTGGGTAAGGTGGTGCATGTACCCCTTACAGTGATATAGGTTACCTATATCACTACATACATACACACATATAAACCTATAAGTCACTCCTATGGCAGGCCTTGTCAATCCGGAAGGCAGAGTGCTTGGTTCCTATGTGAGAGGGTGCCCCTGCATGAGCAGAGCCCCTCTGCAGCGTTCAGAGACCCTTCTCTGATGCTGTTTGTAGTGCAGCCTGACCATATACTCTTAAGCGCATTATAACCTCGGATTAAATGCTAACTTTGGGATGGCTGCACGGAAACATGTCGTGTTTGGTGTCAAACATCTTGGAATACTACCCCCGCCACCAGTTCTGGCAGTGGGGGTAGCATTCCACCCTTCTAGAGGGAGAGACATGTACACACCGGCCTGCCCGGTAACTTCTTTCCAAGCCCTGGCATCACAAAATTGATGCCGCTGCCACAGACACGAGTCTGGCCTCCTGCTGCTGACCGAAACTCCGGCAGGGGAGGCCTGGACAATAGGTTTCCTGTCCCAGGGAGGTGTAACCACCTCCCCAGACAGCATAGTGTGTATTGGGGCTAGGCGGGAGCACTCTCTGGTGCTTTGAAGTCCTGCACTGGGGGCACATTTGGTGTCCCTGTGCATACCCCAGTTCAAACCGGCTCAGGGGCTTCCAGCCCCTGCTCTGGTGCAAAAATGGACAAAGGGAAAGGGGTGTAACCACCCCTCTGCCCTGACCCTCCCATAGGTGGGTCCCCAGAGTATGTCCAACCCCCTAACTTGGTATAAGTATGGGACCCCAGTCCTTAGGACTTTAGATTTACCTGGACGAAACTCTGACACAGAATCCTGGACCTTTGACGCTCTACTTTAAGATTAGAGGACTGAAGAATCTCCCTTGGGGTCAAGGAGTGACTCCCTGCTTGGCAGGCACCAACGAAGCAATTGTCCGGTCTGCATCGCTGAAGCTCCCGCCGGACGCCGAAGTCTTTGCATCACCAGAGGTAGATTTCCAGACTTCCCCGAGGCTACCCTGAGTCCCCAGCAAAGCTGAGGCCCGTGGCTATCGTGGGTAACGTGGAACCATGACCCCGGGACACCGCGTACTTTTGTAAGTGCATCCTCTTCTGGGTCTCCCACGAAGTTGTGCTTTGGGCTCCGAGTAGCCCCAGCCTCCAGCACCGACTGCACTGAAGATCACTGGCCTCCACTCCACGAGTGTCCTGTGAGCCAGCTCCAAGTGCGTCCACTTGAGGCTCCTTTGCGGTCGCTAGTCTGTTGGCTAGTAGGCCCTTCCGAAGGCCAATCTTCTTCTGCTTGGGCTCCTTTGTTTCTGCAGGCGTGCCCTGATTTGCCCTCGCTGGGTGAGTCCCACAGACCTTGCTGGTCTGCACCATCGTCCTTCTTCCATTTCCACGAGACTTGCCGTTGCCAAGGCTTGTTGGGTCCAATCCGGTCTCCGACACCCCTACAATCGACAAACGTTGTGGGACAGCTGGAATCCAGCTCCTGGTTGTCGTCGACGCCTCCTGGACCTCGTGGCTGAAGAGTCAAGACAACTGTCAACCTACCTGAAGCACTCAACATCGGTGGGCATCCGCTCATCGCCTTCCTGGTCACTGGCTAGTGACCCAGACTCTGTCCCCTCTGCTTTCAGGTTCTTCAGATCTTCGATCCACCTTTGGATCCACCCGAACACTTGCGACTTGGCCGCCAGCAGCACTTTGCAGCAGATCGCCATTGGAAACGACGACGAAACCCGACCCCGAAAGACACCTATGCACCCGGCTTCCCTGGGTGAGGTAACTCGAGTACTCCGGTGCTCCCATGGGTATAGACTCTAAAACAACCCAGTTCTAAAGGGGTTTGCTCCAAGTCCTCCTCTAAGTGTCCCTTTTCTTTAACATTCCAACCGCGACTTTCCCCATAGAAGTCAACGGCGATTCGCGGCTGTGTTCTCACACTGCACGCGTCCCCCGTGGGTCCCCTGTGTCACTACCTTGGGTGGTTCCTTGTGTTCCAAGCACTTCTACAGGCTCTAGGCCTTGTGTCTAGCTCAGTCGTGGTTCTTATACCACTTTATTGGTATATGGTTTGGTACGCCCTAGGGCTCAAACGTGTATTTGTGCTATTACTGTAGATAACTAACTTATAACTTATGTATTTCGAACTCTAGCCTCATAAAGAGACTAGAGGGGTGTGTTTAGCAATAAATACATATATTTTGAATATTTACCTGGTGTGGTCCTCTTTCATTTGGTCACTCAAGAGATTATAGACTGGTAAAACAAGCTGCTTTACATTCCTTCAAGACTTAGCCTGAAGGCTGCTCTCCATAGCTACCACTAGGATAGCTTTCAATAAAGGTTGTCTTTAACCTATCTCCAATAAGGGGTTGTTTGGACTGGTGCAAGGGGCCCACTATAATTAGTGGACAGCATATGCCAGGCCAACTTCTCACATTGGTGTGCAGCGTGTGGGATTCCAGCTTGCTATTGTTTTACCAGATAATCTCAATTGAATTGATCAACTGAAAACCACTAAGGGTACCTTAGGTACATATAAATCAAGCTTAGTATACAGTAAGTTCTACTGAACTTAGAGTTGTGTGTTAAGGGATAGCACACCCTTTCTACAACTCAAGAGAGTTTAGTAGGCCACACTAGAGTAGGTAGTGCATACACCACACCTCACTAGTAATGTCTTCAAAGCCAGGACCCAGTGAGTCCTTGCCAGAAGCCAGTGGGCTTCTTCCCTCCAAGTATGATAAACTCCCATTCTTGGAATTGAGAGCATTATGCAATACCAGGAAGCTGAAGGCAGGCAAAAGTGCCAGCACCCAACACCTCAGAGAGGTGCTACTAGCTGATGATCTCAGCAGGCCCCTAGGGTCTGAAGGGGTAGGCAGAGAGGGTGGGGCAGAACAGGAGGAAGGGGTCAGGGGTGAAGAAACCCAGGCCCCCCCCTCTGAAACTGGCCAGGAAGGTGACAATGACCTTGCCCTGGAAAACCCAGCTATTCCTATGGATGAAGAGGAGGATCAGAATGACCTCACCTTTGTCCCCCCAGGAAGAGTTGAGAGTGTGCCAAGAAGGGATAGATCTCCTTCTCAGGAGTCTAACCACTCTGACACCTCAATAGGGACCTCTGTCTCTTCTCATAGGAGAGAATCCTCTCATGAGAGGAGAAAGAGACTGATTCAGTATGAGCAAGCCCAGCTTGAGCTCAGAAAACAGCAGTTGGCTATAGACAGGGAGTCCCTAGATCTCTACAAAGAGAGAAAAAGATAGGACTAGAGTCCCATGGTGGCAGCAATTTCCCCAGAGATAGGGAAAGGTCTTATGACCATAGAAACCTGAGCAAGATTGTCCCTCCCTACCAGAGTGGGGATGACATCCACAAATGGATAACTGCACTGGAGAGGGCCTGTAAAGTACAGAGGGTCCCTCAGGAGCAGTGGGCAGCAATCTTGTGGCTCTCCTTTGCAGACAAAGGTAGAGATAAGCTCCTCACTGTTAGAGAGGAGGATGCTGATAATTACACAGTCTTAAAGAGTGCTCTGATTGATGGGTTTGGCCTAACCACTGAACAATACAGGTTAAAGTTCAGAGATACCCAAAAAGCACAGACTCAAGACTGGGTGGACTTTGTTGATTGTTCTGCCAAGGCTCTGGAAGGTTGGTTATTGGGCAGTAAGGTATGTGACTTCACAGGATTGTACAATCTTATCATGAGGGAGCAGATTCTTAATAATTGTCAAAATCAGCTGTTGCATCAGCACCTGGTGGACTCTGATCTGACCTCTCCCCAAGAATTGGGAAAGAAGGCAGACAAATGGGTCAGAACCAGGGTGAGGCAGAAGGTACAGAACCAAGGTGGTGACCCTAAGAAGCAAGATTCTAAAAACTCTGATAAGGGTGGGGAGAAGGGTAAAGACCAAAAGTCTTCACAAGGCCCCCAAAAATCTTCTTCAGGTGGGGATTCACAGTCTAACAAGGGAAAAGGCCAAAAGAAACCATGGTGCAAGGTCTGTAAGCAAAAGACCCACTGGACCAGTGACTGCACCAAGTCCAAAGACTCTACTCCAGCCCCCACCAATGCCCCTAAGGCACCTGCTCCCCTAGTGCAGTTACAGTTGGTGGTGGGACTACACAAGCCAAGGGTTTAGTAGGGTTGACCCTGGGTAAAGAGATGAGCTCTGACCTAGTCAGAGAACTCACTCAGGCTGTCCTAGTCTGTGATGGAGGCATGGATGTGACCTCCTCTGTGCGTCCCAGTAATCTGGGCAAGTACAGGCAACAGCCCTTAATCAATGGAAAAGCGGCTTTGGCATTTAGGGACACATTGGCAAGTGTCACCATGGTGACACAAGACCTTGTGGATCCTGGGCAGATTATACTTGGTGAAATGTACCAAGTGACCAATGCTAGCAATGTCAGAACAGACCATACTCTGGCAGTTGTTAACTTCTCCTGGGGAGGGGTAACTGGCCTTAAGAAGGTTGTGGTAAGTGCAGACCTACCAGTTGAATGCTTGCTTGGCAATGATTTAGAAACTTCAGCTTGGGCAGAAGTGGAGCTCAGGACCCATGCAGAAATGCTGGGCATCCCTGCAGATGTGTTTGCTGTGACCAGGTCACAAGCCAAAATGTCTAACACTGAACAGGCCTTGGATTCTGGAATAATGGACCAAGTGCCCTCCAAGAAGAGTAGTAGGGTAAAGGCAGTGCCTTCCCCCTTGGCTCAGAAGGAAGATCAGTTTCTTGAGGGGGATGATCTCAGTCCTGAGGAAGGAACTGTCCCAGAGGAGCTTGAACCTGACCAGGTTGAGTTCTTGTGGACAGGGGGCCCTTCCAGGGCAGATCTGAGCCAGGAGCAGCAGAGCTGCCCCTCTCTTGAACCCGTCAGACAGCAAGCTGCTGCTGAGGCTGCTGGGAAAGCTAGTGGTCCCCATACAGTGTATTGGGATGATGGACTCTTGTACTCAGAGTGTAGAGACCCCAAGCCTGGTGCCACCAGGAGGTTGGTTACACCTCTGAAGTTCAGGGGCTTCCTATTGACCCTAGCCCATGACATTCCCTTAGCAGGTCACCTGGGCCAGAACAAGACTTGGGACAGAATGGTCCCTCACTTTCACTGGCCCCACATGTCTGAAGACACCAAGGAGTTTTGTCGCTCCTGTGTAACCTGCCAGGCCAGTGGCACTACAAAGGCCTCCCTGATACCACTACCTGTGGTGGGGGTTCCCTTTGAGAGGGTGGGGATTGACATTGTTGGTCCCATGGATCCCCAAACAGCAGATGAGCACAGGTTTATCCTAGTGGTAGTGGATCATGCCACCAGGTACCCAGAGGCTATTCCCCTTAGGACCACTACAGCACCTGTGGTGGCAAGAGCCCTCCTGGGAATTTTCTCAAGAGTGGGCTTCCCTAAGGAGGTTGTATCAGACAGGGGTGCTAACTTTATGTCTGGATACTTGAAAGCAATGTGGAAGGAGTGTGGAGTGACTTACAAGTTCACCACACCCTATCACCCACAATGCAATGGTTTAGTTGAGAGATTCAACAAAACCTTGAAGGGCATGATTAAAGGGCTCCCAGAAAAGCTTAGGCGAAGATGGGACATACTCTTGCCCTGCCTTTTATTTGCATACAGGGAGGTGCCTCAAAAGGGGGTTGGCTATAGCCCTTTTGAACTTTTGTTTGGTCACCCTGTCAGGGGTCCATTGTGCTTGGTGAAGGAAGGATGGGAGTTACCTCTCAAGCCCCCAAAGCAAGACATAGTGGACTATATACTTGGTCTCCGCTCCAGGATGGCTGAGTACATGAAAAAGGCAACTAAAACCCATGAGGCTATCCAGGAACTTCAAAAAGCCTGGCATGACCAAAAGGCTGTACTGACTGTTTACCAGCCAGGACAGAAGGTGTGGGTGTTGGAGCCAGTGGCCCCAGCAGCTCTCCAAGACAAATGGAGTGGACCCCATACCATTGTTGAACAGAAGGGTGAGGTTACCTATTTAGTAGACCTAGGAACACCCAGGAGTCCCCACAGGGTTCTCCATGTCAACAGGTTAAAACCATATGTGGACAGGGCAGACATGGGCTTGCTCATGGCTACTGATGAGGGACAGGAGGAAGAGAGTGACCCACTCCCTGACCTGCTCTCACAGAACCCTGATGATGGGTCAGTGGATGGTGTAGCCTTGGCAGGCAGCCTCACTGCCCAGCAGCAAACTGATTGCAGACAGGTGCTCAATCAGTTCAGGCACATATTCTCACTGACACCCAGTCAGACCACCTGGTGCACTCATAAAGCGGACACTGGGGACAGTCTGCCTATTAAAAATAAGATTTATAGGCAACCTGACCATGTCAGGGACTGTATCAGGACAGAAGTCCAGAAGATGTTGGATTTGGGAGTTATTGAACCCTCAGATAGCCCTTGGGCTAGTCCAGTGGTCCTAGTGCCAAAACCTCACACCAATGGTGGGAAAAGAGAGATGAGGTTTTGTGTGGACTACAGGGGTCTCAATGCAGTCACTAGGACTGATGCCCATCCAATACCTAGGGCAGATGAGCTAATAGACACTTTGGCCTCAGCCAAGTATCTAAGCACATTTGACCTGACAGCTGGCTACTGGCAGATCAGACTAGCTGATGATGCAAAGCCAAAGACAGCATTCTCAACCCCTAGTGGGCATTATCAATTTGTGGTGATGCCCTTTGGTCTGAAGAATGCACCTGCCACTTTTCAGAGGTTGGTGAATACAGTCCTTACAGGTCTGAAGCCTATAGTGCAGCATATCTAGATGATATTGCTGTCTTTAGCTCCACCTGGGAGGATCACCTGGTCCACCTCAGAAATGTTTTGCAGGCCCTGCAGAAAGCAGGCCTGACTATCAAGGCCACCAAGTGCCAGATAGCGCAGAGTCAGGTTGTGTACCTGGGCCACCTTGTGGGTGGAGGCCAGGTTCAACCACTGCAGAGCAAGATCCAGACCATCATGAACTGGACTGCTCCAACTACCCAGAATCAGGTGAGAGCCTTTTTAGGCCTGACTGGGTACTATAGGAAATTTGTCAAGGGGTATGGATCAATAGTGACACCCCTGAATGACTTAACTTCCAAGAAAATGCCCAAAAAGGTTCAGTGGACAGTTTGCTGTCAAAAGGCATTTGATGACCTAAAGCAGGCCATGTGCACTGCTCCCATTCTACAGATTCCTGATTACTCCAAGAAGTTCATTGTCCAAACAGATGCATCTGAATTGGGGGTAGGGGCTGTACTGTCACAATTGAATGATGAAGGTCAGGATCAGCCAGTAGCTTTTATTAGCAGAAGGCTGACCCCTAGAGAGAAACGTTGGTCAGCCATTGAGAGGGAGGCCTTTGCTGTGGTCTGGGCTCTGAAGAAGTTGAGGCCATACTTGTTTGGTACTCACTTCCTTGTTCAAACAGACCATAATCCCCTCTTATGGCTAAAACAAATGAAGGGTGAAAACCCCAAACTGCTTAGGTGGTCCATTTCCCTACAGGGGATGGACTTCACAGTGGAACATAGACCTGGGAGTAACCATGCCAATGCAGATGGACTCTCTAGGTACTTCCACTTAGAACATGAAGACTTAACTGGGCAAGGTTAGTTTAATGTCCCTACGTTTGGGGGGTTGTGTAGGAGAGTAGGATCTGCTTCACATGGGTACCCCCACTTTTTGCTGATGCTTCACTGTTTTTCGACTTTAGTCTGGCTGGGGCCCTGCTAATCAGAACCCCAGCCTAGCTGCTTCCTCTCTAAAATGGTTTCCATGTGCCTTAGGCACATCTCTGATTGGAATCTGGAGTGCCCTTGTAGGTCCCTAGTATATGGTATACTATGTACCCAGGGCATAGGTACCTCAGAGGCCTGCCAGGGGCTGAAGCATGTATTGTGCCACCCCTGGAAGGCCAACCAAAAGGACAACACAGGTCTGCTACTGCAGCCTGGGTAAGGTGGTGCATGCACCCCTTACAGTGATATAGGTTACCTATATCACTACATACATACACACATATAAACCTATAAGTCACTCCTATGGCAGGCCTTGTCAATCATGAAGGCAGAGTGCTTGGTTCCTATGTGAGAGGGTGCCCCTGCATGAGCAGAGCCCCTCTGCAGCATTCGGAGACCCTTCTCTGATGCTGTTTGTAGTGCAGCCTGACCATATACTCTTAAGCGCATTATAACCTCGCGTTAAAT
Organism: Calotriton arnoldi; assembly: GCA_963921515.1. Taxonomy (NCBI): domain Eukaryota; kingdom Metazoa; phylum Chordata; class Amphibia; order Caudata; family Salamandridae; genus Calotriton; species Calotriton arnoldi. The sequence continues at coordinate 683,125 of CAWUFW010009558.1, forward strand.
GCTAACTTTGGGATGGCTGCACGGAAACATGTCGTGTTTGGTGTCAAACATCTTGGAATACTACCCCCCACCAGTTCTGGCGGCGGGGGTAGCATTCCACCCTTCTAGAGGGAGAGACATGTACACACCGGCCTGCCCGGTAACTTCTTTCCAAGCCCTGGCATCACAAAATGGATGCCGCTGCCACAGACACGAGTCTGGCCTCCTGCTGCTGACCGAAACTCCAGCAGGGGAGGCCTGGACAATAGGTTTCCTGTCCCAGGGAGGTGTAACCACCTCCCCAGACAGGATAGTGTGTATTGGGGCTGGGCGGGAGCACTCTCTGGTGCTTTGAAGTCCTGCACTGGGGGCACATTTGGTGTCCCTGTGCATACCCCAGTTCAATCCGGCTCAGGGGCTTCCAGCCCCTGCTCTGGCGTGAAACTGGACAAAGGGAAAGGGGTGTAACCACCCTCTGCCCTGACCCTCCCATAGGTGGGTCCCCAGAGTATGTCCAACCCCTAACTTGGTATAAGTATGGGACCCCAGTCCTTAGGACTTTAGATTTACCTGGACGAAACTCTGACACAGAATCCTGGACCTTCGACGCTCTACTTTAAGATTAGAGGACTGAAGAATCTTCCTTGGGGTCAAGGAGTGACTCCCCTGCTTGGCAGGCACCAACAAAGCAATTGTCCGGTCTGCATCGCTGAAGCTCCCGCCGGACACCGAAGTCTTTGCATCACCAGAGGTGGATTTCCAGACTTCCTCGAGGCTACCCTGAGTCCCCAGCAAAGCTGAGGCCCGTGGCTATCGTGGGTAACGTGGAACCGTGACACCTAGACACAGCGTACTTTTGTAAGTGCATCCTCTTCTGGGTGTTCCACAAAGTTGTGCTTTGGGCTCCGAGTAGCCCCAGTCTCCAGCACCGACTGCACCGAAGATCACTGGCCTCCACTCCACGAGTGTCCTGTGAGCCAGCTCCAAGTGCGTCCACTCGAGGCTCCTTCACGGTCGCTAGTCCGTTGGCTAGTAGGCCCTTCCGAAGGCCAATCTTCTTCTGCTTGGGCTCCCTGATTGCTCCAGGCGTGCCCTGACTTATCCTTGCTGGGTGAGTCCCACAGACCTTGCTGGTCTGCACCATCATCCTTCTTCTATTTCCACAAGACTTGCCGTTGCCAAGGCTTGTTGGGTTCAATCCGGTCGCCGACACCCCTGCAATCGACAAACGTCGTGGGACAGCTGGAATCCAGCTCCTGGTCATCGTCGACGCCTCCTGGACCTCGTGGCTGAAGAGTCAAGATGACTGTCAACCTACCTGAAGCACTCGACATCGGTGGGCATCCGCTCATCGCCTTCCTGGTCACTGGCTAGTGACCCAGACTCTGTCCCCTCTGCTTTCAGGTTCTTCAGATCTTCGATCCACCTTTGGATCCACCCGAACACTTTCGACTTGGCCGCCAGCAGCACTTTGCAGCAGATCGCCATTGGAAACGACGACGAAACCCGACCCCGAAAGACACCTATGCACCCGGCTTCGCTGGGTGAGGTAACTCGAGTACTCCGGTGCTCCCGTGGGTATAGACTCTAGAACAACCCAGTTCTAAATGGGTTTGCTCCAAGTCCTCCTCTAAGTGTCCCTTTTCTTTAAAATTCCAACCGCGACTTCCCCATAGAAGTCAACGGCGATTCGCAGCTGTGTTCTCACACTGCACGCGTCCCCCGTGGGTCCCCTGTGTCACTACCTTGTGTGGTTCCTTGTGGTCAAAGCACTTCTACAGGCTCTAGGCCTTGTGTCTAGCTCAGTCGTGGTTCTTATACCACTTTATTGGTATATGGTTTGGTACGCCCCTAGGGCTCAAACGTGTATTTGTGCTATTACTGTAGATAACTAACTTATAACTTATGTACTTCGAACTCTAGCCTCATAAAGAGACTAGAGGGGTGTGTTTAGCAATAAATACATATATTTTGAATATGTACCTGGTGTGGTCCTCTTTCATTTGGTCACTCAAGAGATTATAGACTGGTAAAACAAGCTGCTTTACATTCCTTCAAGACTTAGCCCGAAGGCTGCTCTCCATAGCTACCACTAGGATAGCTTTCAATAAAGGTTGTCTTTAACCTATCTCCAATAAGGGGTTGTTTGGACTGGTGCAAGGTGCCCACTATAATTAGTGGACAGCATATGCCAGGCCAACTTCTCACACCTTCTGCCTCACCCTGGTTCTGACCCATTTGTCTGCCTTCTTTCCCAATTCTTGGGGAGAGGTCAGATCAGAGTCCACCAGGTGCTGATGCAACAGCTGATTTTGACAATTATTAAGAATCTGCTCCCTCATGATAAGATTGTACAATCCTGTGAAGTCACATACCTTACTGCCCAATAACCAACCTTCCAGAGCCTTGGCAGAACAATCAACAAAGTCCACCCAGTCTTGAGTCTGTGCTTTTTGGGTATCTCTGAACTTTAACCTGTATTGTTCAGTGGTTAGGCCAAACCCATCAATCAGAGCACTCTTCAAGACTGTGTAATTATCAGCATCCTCCTCTCTAACAGTGAGGAGCTTATCTCTACCTTTGTCTGCAAAGGAGAGCCACAAGATTGCTGCCCACTGCTCCTGAGGGACCCTCTGTACTTTACAGGCCCTCTCCAGTGCAGTTATCCATTTGTGGATGTCATCCCCACTCTGGTAGGGAGGGACAATCTTGCTCAGGTTTCTATGGTCATGTGACCTTTCCCTATCTCTAGGGAAACTGCTGCCACCATGGGACTCTAGTCCCATCTTTTTTCTCTCTCTATAGAGATCTAGGGACTCCCTGTCTATAGCCAATTGCTGTTTTCTGAGCTCAAGCTGGGCTTGTTCATACTGAAGCAATCTCTTTCTCCTCTCATGAGAGGATTCCCTCCTATGAGAGGAGACAGAGGTCCCTATTGAGGTGTCAGAGTGGTTAGACTCCTGAGAAGGAGATCTATCCCTTCTTGGCACACTCTCAACTCTTCCTGGGGGACAAAGGTGAGGTCATTCTGATCCTCCTCTTCCTCCACAGGAATAGCTGGGTTTTCCAGGGCAAGGTCATTGTCACCTTCCTGGCCAGTTTCAGAGGGGGGGGGGCTGGGTTTCTTCACCCCTGACCCCTTCCTCCTGTTCTGCCCCACCGTCTCTGCCTACCCCATCAGACCCTAGGGGTCTGCTGAGATCATCTGACCGAAGCACCTCCCTGAGGTGTTGGGTGGTGGCACTTTTGCCTGTCTTCAGCTTCCTAGCAGTGCATAATGCTCTCAATTCCAAGAATGAGAGATTATCATTCTTGGAGAGAAGAAGCCCACCGTCTTCTGGCAAGGACTCACTGGGTCCTGGCTTTGAAGACATTACTAGTGAGGTGTGGTGTATGCACTACCTACTCTAGTGTGGCCTACTAAACTCTCTTGAGTTGTAGAAAGGGTGTGCTATCCCTTAACACACAACTCTAAGTTCAGTAGAACTTACTGTATACTAAGCTTGATTTATATGTACCTAAGGTACCCTTAGTGGTTTTCAGTTGATCAACTCAATTGAGATTATCTGGTAAAACAATAGCAAGCTGGAATCCCACACGCTGCACACCAATGTGAGAAGTTGGCCTGGCATATGCTGTCCACTAATTATAGTGGGCACCTTGCACCAGTCCAAACAACCCCTTATTGGAGATAGGTTAAAGACAACCTTTATTGAAAGCTATCCTAGTGGTAGCTATGGAGAGCAGCCTTCAGGCTAAGTCTTGAAGGAATGTAAAGCAGCTTGTTTTACCAGTTTATAATCTCTTGAGTGACCAAACGAAAGAGGACCACACCAGGTATATAGTCAAAATATATGTATGTATTGCTAAACACACCCCTCTAGTCTCTTTATGAGGCTAGAGTTCGAAGTACATAAGTTATAAGTTAGTTATCTACAGTAATAGCACAAATACACGTTTGAGCCCTAGGGGCGTACCAAACCATATACCAATAAAGTGGTATAAGAACCACGACTGAGCTAGACACAAGGCCTAGAGCCTGTAGAAGTGCTTGGACCACAAGGAACCACCCATGGTAGTGACACAGGGGACCCACGGGGGACGCGTGCAGTGTGAGAACACAGCCGCGAATCACCGTTGACTTCTATGGGGAAAGTCGCGGTTGGAATTTTAAAGAAAAGGGACACTTAGAGGAGGACTTGGAGCAAACCCCTTTAGAACTGGGTTGTTCTAGAGTCTATACCCACGGGAGCACCGGAGTACTCGAGTTACCTCACCCAGGGAAGCCGGGTGCATAGGTGTTTTTCGGGGACGGGTTTCGTCGTCGTTTCCAATGGCGATTTGCTGCAAAGTGCTGCTGGCGGCCAAGTCGAAAGTGTTCGGGTGGATCCAAAGGTGGATCGAAGATCTGAAGAACCTGAAAGCAGAGGGGACAGAGTCTGGGTCACTAGCCAGTGACCAGGAAGGCGATGAGCAGATGCCCACCGATGTCGAGTGCTTCAGGTAGGTTGACAATCATCTTGACTCTTCAGCCACGAGGTTCAGGAGGCGTCGACGATAACCAGGAGCTGGATTCGAGCTGTCCCACGATGTCTGTCGATTGCAGGGGTGTCGACGACCGGATTGGACCCAACAAGCCTTGGCAACAGCAAGTCTTGTGGAAATGGAAGAAGGACGATGGTGCAGACCAGCAAGGTCTGAGGGACTCACCCAGCAAGGGTAAGTCAGGGCACGCCTGGAGCAACCAGGGAGCCCAAGCAGAATAAGATTGGCCTTCGGGAGGGCCTACTAGCCAATGGACTAGCGACCGCAATGGAGCCTCAAGTGGACGCTCTTGGAGCTGGCTCACAGGACACTCGTGGAGTGGAGGCCAGTGATCTTCGGTGCATTCGGTGCCGGAGGCTGGGGCTACTCGGAGCCCAAAGCACAACTTTGTGGGATACCCAGAAGAGGATGCACTTACAAAAGTACGCGTGTCCAGGGGTCACGGTTCCACATTACCCACGATAGCCACGGGCCTCAGCTTTGCTGGGAACTCAGGGTAGCCTCGGAGAAGTCTGAAAATCCACCTCTGGTGATGCAAAGACTTCGGCGTCCAGCGGGAGCTTCAGCGATGCAGACCGGACAATTGCTTCGTTGGTGCCTGCCAAGCAGGGGAGTCACTCCTTGACCCCAAGGGAGATTCTTCAGTCCTCTAATCTTAAAGTAGAGCGTCGAAGGTCCAGGATTCTGTGTCAGAGTTTCGTCCAGGTAAATCTCGTCCTAAGGACTGGGGTCCCATACTTATACCAAGTTAGGGGGTTGGACATACTCTGGGGACCCACCTATGGGAGGGTCAGGGCAGAGGGGTGGTTACACCCCTTTCCCTTTGTCCAGTTTCGCGCCAGAGCAGGGGCTGGAAGCCCCTGAGCCGGTTTGAACTGGGGTATGCACAGGGACACCAAATGTGCCCCCAGTGCAGGACTTCAAAGCACCAGAGAGTGCTCCCGCCCAGCCCCAATACACACTATCCTGTCTGGGGAGGTGGTTACACCTCCCTGGGACAGGAAACCTATTGTCCAGGCCTCCTGCCGGAGTTTCGGTCAGCAGCAGGAGGCCAGACTCTTGTCTGTGGCAGCGGCATCCATTTTGTGATGCCAGGGCTTGGAAAGAAGTTACCGGGCAGGCCGGTGTGTACATGTCTCTCCCTCTAGAAGGGTGGAATGCTACCCCCGCCGCCAGAACTGGTGGGGGGCTAGTATTCCAAGATGTTTGACACCAAACACGACATGTTTCCGTGCAGCCATCCCAAAGTTAGCATTTAACGCGAGGTTATAATGCGCTTAAGAGTATATGGTCAGGCTGCACTACAAACAGCATCAGAGAAGGGTCTCCGAACGCTGCAGAGGGGCTCTGCTCATGCAGGGGCACCCTCTCACATAGGAACCAAGCACTCTGCCTTCCGGATTGACAAGGCCTGCCATAGGAGTGACTTATAGGTTTATATGTGTGTATGTATGTAGTGATATAGGTAACCTATATCACTGTAAGGGGTGCATGCACCACCATACCCAGGCTGCAGTAGCAGACCTGTGGTGTCCTTTTGGATGGTCTTCCAGGGGTGGCACAATACATGCTTCAGCCCCTGGCAGGCCTCTGAGGTACCTATGCCCTGGGTACATAGTATACCATATACTAGGGACTTACAAGGGCACTCCAGATTCCAATCAGAGATGTGCCTAAGGCACATGGAAACCATTTTAGAGAGGAAGCAGCTAGGCTGGGGTTCTGATTAGCAGGGCCCCAGCCAGACTAAAGTCGAAAAACAGTGAAGCATCAGCAAAAAGTGGGGGTACCCATGTGAAGCAGATCCTACTCTCCTACAGTGCTGCTGTAGCATTGGTGTTCGCTTGCTGGCATTAGCTGTGTGGATGTCCAAGGGGAATTGTATATGCTGCTGGTTCACTATCTGCAAAGCATCCATCACTTAGCAAAGTATTTTGGTAAAGGTTGACTGAGAAATGCCATGAACCAATCCTACTGTCTGCCTTATGGTGCCTGTTGCAAAGAACTTTAGCTCTGCTTGCATTTTCAGGAAGGGAGGATGACAGTGGATCTCTTTGTTGGGCTCCAGGATATATATATAATTATTAAAATATGTTTTGTATGGGCCCTGTGTTACCTCTGGATCTCAGGCTAACTCATGTTTATGGGTTCCACCCTTACTCTGTCAATCCTGACTCTCATCCTGCATTGCTGCACCATTGATTGGTGGCCTGGTTTCCATCCTCATGCTGCATGGTTTATTGTAGCAGAAGATGGACGTGGCATATCATAATGTGCGGGGTTGCATCCATGGCAGTGCACTGCAGAATGGAAGTGGGAGCTGCTTCAATCAACCTGTGAAATTTTCTATTTGTCAGCTCAAAAAGTGCATTTACTGTGGTTTTGCATTATTATGTTGGTCTAGTTTTTTTGTATTGTTTTACAGCTTTTCATTCATTCCCTATACTTTCAGGAACTTTTTCCATCTGCTTTTGGCTGCAGGTATTTTTAGGTGGTATTTTGCAGTGCTTTTTAAAGAACTCTCATAGTTGTGTTTGGATGTTATTTACAACATGCATTATTTTTGGCATGTGGTAATTTACACATACGGTAAATAGTCATGCATTAAATAGCGCACGTGGACTACAGACATGTGGTCCTAAGCTCTTATGTTAAATAACACATGCGTTTTTTAACTTGTGATTAGATGATTGGTTTAAGTTATGGATTATTTACCCATGCATATATTAATTACCAATACTCCTAACTCATACTCAGGGCCCTTCTATCTTATATCTGTACACATGTGTGTATTGTGTCAACTTGATTTAAGGTGTATTTAGTGAACTTCATATTCTAACACTAATGGAATAACGATAATGGAATAACTGAACACCGAGCTCTGATTTTTGGTGTTAAGCAGAAAAGGGAATTCTGTAACCCTGGAGTTTCAGAACTGCACAATATGCAATTCTGGATACAAATCCCTGCTTCCCTACTTGAGCAAATTGTGTTTTTCATGGCCTATCAATTTACTCCACTGTGTATCAATTTCCTTAGCCAACCAGTTTGAGAGCAGAGTTCAGTACAAAACCTGAGTGTCACTTATAAATGCAGCCTGAACTGCTGAACGGAATTATACCAAATTTGGCAGGAAGGTAGGTGTTGGTCCAGGGAAGTGCCTTTTTGTGATTTGGTGAAAATCCATTGAGTAGTTGCAGAGTTATTAACCGAAGTCCAAATTTGTATATATAGGGAAGTGGAGCCTCCGAGGATCCGACAGTCCCCTAAATATAAAAACACATTTTAAAAAAGGCCGGGCCCCGGGTAATGGGTAATTTTTCTGGTGAATCTGCTTTCTTTAACCTTAAACTTAATCTGATCAGGCTGCCGCATGTAAAATCATGTGAGGACACAATCTGTATTTCATCTTTTTTTAAATTCAAACATTCTCGAACCATTTTGATGCCATTCTGGTCATATTTATCTTCTTGCAGCCCGAACTACTGAACGGAATTATACCAAATTTGTCAGGAAGGTAGATGTTGGTCCAGGGAAGTGCCTTTTTGTGATTTGGTGTAAATCCATTGAGTAGTTGCAGAGCTATTAACCGAAGTCCAAATTTGTATATATAGGGAAGCGGATCCTCTGAGGATCCGAGAGTCCCTGTGATCAAATCTGACTGGCTGCCAACACTTCAAAAAAGAAGTGTTGGCAGCCATCTTGGGACTCGGCTTGACTGAGTCCCAGAAAAATCCTTTAAAATAAAGAAAAGGGGGCAGGGTAGAAATATCCTGACCGCCAAGGCCTCTTGGGGGCGGTCCCACAGGGACCCCTAAGGGCCAAAAAAGGCTTTTTTTAAAAAACAATTTCAGCGGGATTCATGCTGGATCCATGGCTCTCGCTGCGGCCCGCCTCCCCTAAATATAACTTTTTTTTTTTTAAAGGCCGGGTAATGGGGTCAACGGGGCCAAAATTGGCTGGGGAGGGGGCCGTCCAGCACCTCTCCCCTAAATGAAAAATAAAAATAAAGGCTGGGCCAAAGGGGATGGGGTCCCCAAGGCCAAAATCAACCTGGAAGGGGGGCCGTGTGGCCCCCTCCCCCATTTCAAAAAGGCCTGGTCCCAGGTGATGGGGTGACCGGGGCTGAAATCAGCCCAGGGAAGGGAGGTTATGCTGCCCCCTCCCCTAATTAAACATAAATATTTTTTTTAAAAGCCAGCCAGCCAGCAAGTTTGCTGGAGGCCCCAACCCCTTTCTCCACCATGCTGCAAACATGCCTCCTGGTGCACACTGGCTGGGGGGATGAAGTCTCCTTGGATGCTGAGGGTCCTTGGGGGCCAACAAGCCGTCCTATTACCATCAGTAAGTCCCACACAGCGAGATTGCTGAGAGGTCGCCGGAGGCCATGCCCCTTTTGTCCACTACTCTGCAAACACTCCTCCTGGCATGCTACTCATTGGGGGATGAAGTCCCCTTGGATGTTGAGAGTTGTTGGGGGCCCAGAACCCCTCCTGCTACCATCAATAAGTCCCACACAGCAGGATTGCTGAGAGCTTGTTGGAGGCACTGCCCCCTTGCTAAACCACTCTGCAAATGAGCCTCCTGGCTCACTATTGGTTGAGGGATGAAGTCTCCTTGCTGCTGTGGGTCATTGGGGGCCAAGAACCCCTCCTGTTATCACCAAGAAGTCCCACATAACGGGATTGCTGAGAGCTCATCGGAGGCCCCGCCCCCTTTCTCAACCACTCTGCAAATGCGCCTCTGGGGCCGTATTACACAAGGTGCCCTGGGGCAGCAACGGGCATTTGTGCTCGCTTTGCGCGCCCCCGGGGCACCTTGGTATTATAGAAGGGGGTGCAGATGCTTGTGCGTCCCCTTCTATATTATCGATAGCGCTGGCATTAAGTGCGCCAGCGCTACCTTCAGAGGATGCACCATCATTTGCATAGGGGCGTGCCCCATGCAAATGAGGGAATTCCTTTGACTCTGCGCCATATTACAAATGCGGGCGCAGAGTCGAAGAAGCCCTCAGGAGGCGCACTGACAGTGCGCCATTTAAAAGGTGGTCACTGTTAGTGCGCCTCCTGACTGCAGCCCTCTGCAGGGGGTAAAGGGTGTCCCATGGACCCCCAGACATCTCCTTGCAGGTGGGTGCAGTCACTGACTGCACCCGCCTGCAAGGGGATCTCTAATCCTCTTTGAATGTGCAGGCGGCAACGGAGCGTCTGCTACGTGTTTTCATATGAATGCGCTACCCTGGCACACTACTGGTTGGGAGATGAAGTCCCTTTGGATGCTGAGTGTCATTGAGGGTCAAACCCCCTCCTGTCACAACAATAAGTCCGACACAGTGGGATTGCTGAGAGTTCGTCAGCGCCCCCGCCCTCTTTCCCCACCCACTGTACAGACCTCCTCACAACATCTCACCACAGGATTCAATTCTTAAAGAACACTGTCTGTTTCAAAACATTGCCTCTATAAACATACAATATGTTTCTATTATTTGACAATGTTTAAGGAGTGGACTTTTACTTTAAACTGCGAAAAGTTAGTTTATTTTCTCCCGCATGTCTCTCAACAAGATGCACCCGTTGTGTTTGTTACGCACGTTTGGTTTATGTTTTACACATTTTGGGGCTGTACGCCAGGAAGAAGTAAAACAGAAACAGTACCAGATTTTTCCATTTTCCCGGTATATCTGCTTTCTTTAACATTAGACTTAATCTGATCAGGCCGCCGCATGTAAAATCATGTGAGGACACAATCTGTATTTCATCTTTTTTAAATTCAAACATTCTCGAACCATTTTGATGCCATTCTGGTCGTATTTATCTTCCTTTTGCTGCCTTCATTGGGCCCCACATTTCTATTGATGAATTGTTGGTGGAGGAAGATGTATTGAAGGTACAAAGACAGTTCAAAATGTAGAGTTCTGCGGTTTTGCATATCGTTACACCAGGCCTAGCTCTTTGCCGCTGAAAGCTGTCGATTTGTGCACTATTGCCATGCAGGCTGATAAATGACAGTAATTGTTCTTTAAGTTGCAAAACGGGTTTAATCTGCTGACTTGCCCGGGATTTTGAGAACCGCAGTTAGTCGAGCTCTTTTATTCAGCGTTCATATATCGTTGATAGCAATATTTCCCATGAATTTTGTATTTTTCTGCTTAGGGAATATATTCAAATAGCCATTTTCGAGGCAAGGTTAGCACTGCGATGTTTTAATCAAAAGGAGAAAGAGACAAGTCCAATGGAACAAGTTTCATTTGACACAATCACACACCAGCATTACTTTCAGAAGATTTGGAAAGCCTTTTATTAACTCGATTGCATTTCCATTGAGAGCAAACACACCGTATCATTTCCAGGTACTTTGATGAGAATAGGGCTTATTTTAGTTGCAATTAAATAATTTGTTGGAAGTCTGGATAATTCAACAAGGAGTAAGAGTTTGTCCCAATTCTGAAGTCGTTGGTGCATGCAGATTAGGAACCCTGTGCATGATAAATTAAAATGTGACCCCAGTCTGAGGGGCATATTCACAAGCCCCTATCGCCACCACAACGTCACTGCACAACAACGTCACTTTGTGGTGGCGATAGGGGCCTCGCCTTATTCACAAGGCAGCGTTAAGCCACTTAAGGTGGCTTAACGCTGCCTTGTGAATAGGCCCCCTTTCACGCTGTGTTCAGCGTGAAAGGGGCGTGCAGTGGGTGTTGTGGTGGGCGTTCCACCGCAACACCCATTGATATTTACGCTGCCCCCTATTTACAAGGGCAGCGTAAATAGGAGCTATAGCCAAACTTAAGACCAGGAAAACCCTGGTCTTAAGTTGGCGATTTTCCATGTGTGCTGCCTTGTGCAGCACACATGGAAAATGCAAAATGCCATGGTTTGTTTATGTACAGGAAGGTGTCCCTTCCTGTACATAAACAAACCTTTTTCTAAAAATGCCGTTTTGTAACTTACATGTGTGCTGCACGAAGCAGCACACATGTAAGTTACAAACTGGCATTTTCGGTTTGTTTATGTGCAGGAAGGGACACCTTCCTGTACATAAACAAACCTCCCTGTTTGCAGACACCCTTGCACTCTGGTGCAAGGGTGCCTGCGTTGGCGCTAAGTTGTGAAGCTTAGCGCCATCGCAGGGGGAAACGCGAGGCTGCACCATGTCCTTGTGAATATGGTGCAGCCTTGCTTTTCCGAAGTGGCGGAGAGAGGCGCTAAGCCAAGAAGGCTAACGCCTCTCTCCGCCACTTCCTTGAGAATATCCCCCGAGTGTTATGACAATTGCCAAACCAGTGCAAGCCGTGTTTGCGCCAGGGTTCATAATCACAGGAATTGCGCAAATTGTTAGCACTGCAGCTTTTCAGCAATTGGATCCCAGCGCCAGCTTTTTTTCTTGCAAATTCCTCCAGATGCTACATGGAGGAAATTGTGTTAGCAAAATATTTCAATAATAAGAATATTGGGCCAAATGTACAAAGTGCTTTTATAGCTGCAAATCGTGTGAATCGCACAATCACAGGCTTTGTGACTGCAAATAGAGATCTTGCGAAATGCGGAAAGTATTTTGCACATTTTGTACGTCACTTGCAACAATATGGACTCTAAAATGTTGACTTGCCCAATAGCTTAGTTCCGTAGGGAGTATATATTTACTACTTTAATTTCACACCTACTTGCCTTAACAGTGTTGTGCAAGTCAGTGCTTACTTTCGAAAATAATGGGTGCCATGGCTGGAGATATTTCTGAGGAGGCCTTTGCAGATTTCATCACCTCCGGTCCCTCCCTATAGGCCAAATTATCGAAATGAAGTATCCCGCACTCTCTTCTAACAGCATTCATCAGCATGTACACCCATACCTGGGTCAAGGTAAAATTAAGCTCGAAATGGGTAACCTCAAAGAAAGACTTCACGAATAAGGGTCTAAAACAGGGATGCATACTAGCCCGCTGCTTTTTAATCTTTACCTGGTCGATATGGAGTTCACTAGAGCCTGCCCCCCAAAATTGGCAGGACACCCCCTGAAGATCCCACAATACCTGGATGACACTACACTTTTAGACCAAACAACAGTGGGGCTGGTCCTTAGAAGAACTAATTGCATACTGCAAGGTAAATGGCATTAAGATAAATACCACCAAAATTAAAATCCATCTCCTTCGGCCGATCACAGAGGAAAAGGGGTGCCTGGTACAGTGACTCCGGTCAAATAGAAACAGTTTCCTCCTACAAGTATCTGGGAGTATGGTTTGAGGAATGATGCCAGTTCTATGCCAACAAGCAAGATCTCAAAAGTGCTGCGTAATCTCTTAGCATGGCAGTCGTTCGATTATTGAAGAACTTCATCTGACCAGAAGTCACTCAGATTCATAGAATGCAGATCAACCCCTAAGCTATTATACAGCATGATAGCTTTTAGAAATAAGCCAGCTGGTTTGCTGGACAAATTACAGTGCGGTACCTTGCGCCATGCATTCCAGTTGCCGGTCGCCAAATCCCAAGCTCAGATTCGAATGTAATTTAATCTTACGAGTTACCAGCTGATTAGTGGCGGCTCCTCCACTAAGGCGAAGGAGCATCACCCCACTGCTCTTTGAGCAGTGCAAAAAAATAAAAATAAAATGATAATAATATGACGGAATTCTGCTTGCTTGATGAGTATCCTAATAACACGCAACATGCCCAGGCATGGGCATGGGTTATATAGTAAGCAGCAGCCAACATGGCCATTTGTTGGAAATGAGGATCTTTAGGTCGTGTACCCCCAGATTTGTTTCTTGATTGTGTTTGCTGGCTGTAGAACTCTGTGCTCTTTACCCCTGCTAATCAGTGGTAAAGTGACTGTGTTTCCACTTTCAACATGATGGAACTGGCAAATCCCCAATTGGCATATTTATCTTACCTATAATTCCCTAGTATATGGTGTAAAAGTGTAGCCAGGACCTGTAACTTAAATGCCACAAGTGAACTGCAGCTTCATTGAGCCACCCACTACAGTGACAGTGTAAACATAACTGCTGGCCTACCATATGTAGCCTGACTAAGCAGTTTTAAAAATGCAAATTCGACCTGCCAAAATCACCCCATTTCAATAAACCTAAACCTTCCTTTAAAACATTAATAATGAGCCAAAGTAGGCCTTACTGCCCATAAAGCAGGGTGCATGGTATTCAAATGTAGGACATGTGAAAATGTAATGTTAAATTACATTGAAAAAGCCCCAACAGTTGCTTTCACTGTAGCAGGGGTGGATGTTCAATACAAAAGCACTGGGAGACAATATGAAACTTAATAATGCTATCTTCAGCTAGAAAGCACATACAAATCTATTTCTTGATTGTTTGAAATATTTATTAAAACCCCAATTCACAGGTGAAGTTGAATTTGTAATAAATATTTTGGAAAAGGTGCTTTTGGAAAGTTAAATTTTCCCTGCCTAAAGCTTCTGAAGGCCCATTTGCATTAGCTCCAACTGTCACCCAGGAGCTGAATAGTCCCTTGATGAGGTGTGAACTTGCTCCCAGAGCTGAGACAAAAGCTTTGGGTACAGGGAGGTCTTCTGTTCCTGTGGCTGGATGATCATGTGGGCTGTGCCCATGAACTTGATTAATTTCAGAGAGGCCTACCCTGTCACAGACAAATGATAGCTGACACCTGGTCTGGGCCTTCTTTTTTCCCCCAGTCAGACAGGCACCGATCCCAGTGGAAGAGAAGCAGCTCCCAGAACTGACTTAGGGTGACCACAGAAGAGGGTTTGTTCATTATCCTGGTCACACATCAGGGGTGGGCATACAGGCTCTGCACAAGGGAAGAAGGGTTTTATTTTCTTGGATTTAGGCAGGAGGGGCACTATGGGATTGTTTGCAAAGGGCAGCACGTGATATGCTGCAAAAGTGGGTAGGGTTGCCCTGGGAATTTGTACCCTTTAGTTATGGAGAGGCCAGAAGCCTCCCCCACTTCAGACTGGTGAAAGGCATAAATGTGGCATCCCTAGTATTCTTCTCAGTACACCTTCTCAACCTACAGAAGAGGACTGGACCTGCTGTCTGTGACTTGAGAAAAAACTATAAGCCTGGACATGTTCTCCCTCTTATACTCAGGAGAAAGACGTGGACTCTCAGGGTTATAAGGATGACCTCTTGTTCATTCTACTGTGACACGCAAGCTACAAGAGCCCTTTTGCTGCAAATGCCCAGCTGACCAGTTCCAACTGGACCTGCACTGACCATGCTGCGGGCCTCTGCTGAAATGGGTCTTGTCCCTCACGTGCTGTCACAATGGTCCTGTACCCTTAGCTGGTGTCAAGTGTACTCCTTCTAACTTTTCCTGAAACCTGGGACTTAGAAAGTTTTTGGCTCCAAAGTCCTCCAGAAAACTGGAACTAACCTGCCAAGTCGATCCAGCGAAGGTGGTTTGCCGCTGGGTCAAAGTTTCCGTTTGCTCTCTCTGAGCTTTTCCGCAGCAGCAAATCCAAATCAATGGGACCTGTGATTGTATACAGCCTTGTAGAGCCCTCTTTGACTGCAGCTTTCAACCTTGTCCCACCAGAAGAATCTGAGATGGAAAAGTACTAAATCTGATGGTATGAATCTTCAGCCGACTGGCAAGGGACCTTCTCTGTGTGAATGAAAGTCAAATTTCTCCTACTTGGGCTTTTCCCACCAAAAGTCAAAGGCTTCATGGAGACCTCGTCTGGCTGCTATCCAATGACATGTAGTCCTCTTCAGTCACAGCCTGCTGCCTTGCTCTTATGAGTATTTTTGGCTTCCATTTCCAAGACTAAATCAGAAGGTGAATATTTTGACTGGGTTACACCTGCTTTCTGTATCGGACTCATGGTCGATCATGGTCAGCCTTAACTTGCACCTAGGTACCAGCAAGCACAATCAGATGACTGTGATTGGCACTTAATGTTTTATGCAGCTATTTTCACATTTAAAATTTTTAAATTAAATCTCCTGTTTCCTTATTAGATTTTTGTCATTTTTGGTGTCATTTAGTTTATTTAACTGCACTCCATTTTTCTAAACTGAATTGGGATTTTTCTTGTGTGGTCTTTGACTTTGTTACTGTTTTGTAACTGCACATTACATCGAAGTTAAGCCTGTCTGCTGTGTGCCATAGCTACCAGGGGGTTGACCTCAGGTCAATTTAGTGACTTTGAGGGTTCACCTTTACAGAAGGCTGGCTATTAATTGAAGTGGGCACTCACCCCCCTCAACTAATACCCTATTTTCTTACATTGTTGATTTTAATATATTGATATTAATATAATGGGATTCACACACTTCAGACCTGCCTAAGATAGCAACTGCTGATCAAACCCTGCTCACAATTCTGAAAGTGACATCATAGGCACTTAAGACTCTTGTTTCTCAGTCTCAGTGGGCATATTGGTCTCAGGGAGCACATCATGATCACAAATCCCTCCACCTTCAGTCTCAGGGGCATAACAGTCTCAGGGATCATGATGTACTCAGGGGCATAACAAGTCTATGAGCCCTTTTGCTTACACTGGGACATTCCAGACAGGTGGAATGATACACCAAATCCCAACCAACTGCAAAATTGCACTGAGGATAATGGCCATCTGAAGCTTTCCAGGCAAGCTTCAGACCAGGTAGAAATACTGAGTTAGTGGTGGTATCTGTGGCGGATGACCATCGTGGACTGCTGGACAAAGGGAACATTTCAGCTATGGTCTTATTATACACCATAGTACATGCTATCTTAATTTCCAGGCTCAGGTCGATTGGCATTTCATGTATGCCCTTAATATGTTTGATCTCATATTGAGCAGATTGCCATCAAATTGTGGCCCTACCTCCCTACAAGTCAAAATCCATAGGTCTGAATTGTGGGGTCCCTAGGGTTCCATAATTTCTTCCCTTTTATTAAATTTCTATATTTCTCCTCATAGGACAGGGCCTTTTTAAGGTTTGGGGATGGGGGCCACATGGCCCCTCCCCTTAATTTATAGAAATGGCCCTCAGGGATGGGGGTCCCCCTCCCCTTTAATAAAAACAACATCCCAGGGGGATGGAGTACAAGGGGCCTAATAAGGCTTGGGGAGGAGGGCCGTGTGACCCCCCAACCCTTTATTTTAAGTAATGGCCCCTGTAAAATAAAAGGCCCTTGGGATGCGGTCCTGAGAGCTAGGATCTGTTGGCAACTGCCCGCCACACAGAGCAAAAGGCTGTGTGCAGACTGGGGTTGGCTGCCTTTGGGTGGGTTGACCACAGTGCACGGATGCAGATCAAGCTTTGTGGCCAACCCCACCGTGCAAGGCCAAAGGCCATGTCCAGCATAAGGTTGGCTGT
Organism: Calotriton arnoldi; assembly: GCA_963921515.1. Classification (NCBI taxonomy): domain Eukaryota; kingdom Metazoa; phylum Chordata; class Amphibia; order Caudata; family Salamandridae; genus Calotriton; species Calotriton arnoldi. The sequence goes on from CAWUFW010009558.1 coordinate 699,958, forward strand.
ATGTTGGGGGTGGCTGCAGGGCATGGCCGCAGGACAGGCCCTGTGGCCAACCCCCTGCCATGCACAACTGAAGGCCATGTGCAGGGTGGAGTTGGCTGCCTTTACGGGGTTGGCCACAGTACCTGGCCCTAGGCGGTTGGATTTACATATGGTGTTAGAAATGGAATTCCTGGTTGGCTCAGGAATGCACCCACACCAGGCAGGAATCCTCACTTTAGTCAAGGCAAGCTAGTACATACTAAAAGATAGCCTTTGCTCACCCTCTGGTAGCTTGGCACAGAGCAGTCAAGCTTATCTAAAGAGGCAATGTGTAAAGTATTTATGCAACATACACACAGTGACACAATGAATACACCACAAAAAGACTTAACACAGGTTTATGAAAATAGCTTTCTGTATTATCAGTAAAACAAGACCAAAATGATACAAATGCAAGGTATACTTTTAGGATATGTGCATTCAAAGTCATAAGAGTAAAATACAATGCTATGGAGTCTCCCTGTATTTCACTGTTCGTATGTGGTCATGCTGGACTGAAGATAACTAGAATTCTGAATGCGGGCCCTTCACAGAGGCAACCGCCTGGTATCACACACTGGCAATGCCCACAAAGCCTGATTAGGCTGGAAGGGGGTCAGTGGTCCACTCAGGCCTTGCTCTGATTCACGGGAGCCACCCGCGAGAGGGAGTGAGTCATCAAAACACAGTACCTTAAAGCGGTGTCGAGGTGCAGGAGACAGCAGAGCCCTGGTCAATCCAGGAGTTGGGCTGTGGGGGTTGTCAGTGGTGCTACATGAGTAGGGCCCGCATTGTCAGATGATTGGAATTAGCCCAGTGGCACCATGCAACTCTGGCGTGAAGAGATGACTGATGAGCCTCACATTTCGGGACACCCCCCTTGTCACCAGGGCAACGCGTCGCTGTGGAGCCATGCTGCAAGCCACTGCAGCTGCTGTGAATGCGGCAGGCAATTCGATCAGCAAGAGTTAAGCCACTGGCTGACAAAATGGAGTGTTGAGTCCTTGTGGACAGTAGATGTAGGTCAGAGTGGAATGCTCAACACTTGTAGGGCCCCTGACTGCAGTTCAGGATAATTTGAAGTCTTTTATGGCCCTAAAGCTTCGTAAACAGGAGGAAAGCCTTCAAGCCCTTGGAGAACACAAGTAGTTAGCACAGCAAAGAGGTAGCAGGCAGCAGGGCAGTACACAAGGCAGGTCACAGAGTGGCAGTCTCTTCTGCAGCACGCAGCAAGCAGCAGGCCAACACAACAAAGGGGTTCTTGCCTCTTTCTGCATGTCTCTTGTCCCTTTCTGCATTTCTATTGCCTCTTTCTGCACTTCTCTTGCTTCTTTCTGCACCTCTCTTGTTTATTTCTGTACCTCTCCTGCCTCTTTCATCACTTCTTTTGCTTCTTTCTGCACTTCTCTTGGTTTTTTCTGTACCTCTCTTGCTTCTTTCTGCCCCTTTCTTCCTCTTTGTGTACCTTTCTTCCTCTTTCTACACCTCTCTTGCTTCCTTCTGCACTTCTATTGCTTCTTTCTGCACCTCTCTTGCTTCTTTCTGTAGCTGGTTTGCTTTTTTCTGCATTCTTCTTGCCTCATTCTGCACTTCTCTTGCCTCTTTCTGCACCTCTGTTGCTTCTTTCTGCACATTTCTTCGTCTTTCTGTACCTCACTTGCCTCTTTCAGCACCTTACTCTCTTCTTTCTCCTTCTCTCTTGCTTGTTTCTGCACCTCTCTTAGTTCTTTCTGCACTTCTATTGCATTTTTCTGCACCGCTCTTGCTTCTTTCTGCACCTCTCTTCCTCTTTTTGCACCTCTCTTGCTTCTTTCTGCTCCTTTCTTGCTTCTTTCTAAACTTATATGCCCTCTTTCTGCACTTCTCTTCCTTTTCTCTGTACCTTTCTTACTTCTTTCTCCACTTGTTTTGGCTGTTTGTGCACCTCTCTTGCTTCTTTCTGCACCTCTCTTCTTCTTTCTGCACCTCTCTTGCTTCTTTCTGCAACTCTCTTGCTTTTTTATGCACCTCTCTTGACTCTTTCTGCATCTCACTTGCCTATTTCTGCACATTACTCTCTTCTTTCTGCACGTCTCTTGCCTCTTTCTGCATCTCTCTTGTCTCTTTCTGTACTTCTCTTGTCTCTTTCTGCACCTCTTTTGCCTCTTTCTGCAACTTTCTTCCTCTTTCTGCAATTCTCTTGCCTCTTTCTGTACCTCTCTTGCTTCTTTCTGCCCCTCTCCTGCTTCTTTCTGCTCTTCTCCTGCCTCTTTCGTCACTTCTCTTGCTTCTTTCTGCACTTCTCTTGCCTTTTTCTGTACCTCTCTTCTTTCTGCACCTTTCTTCCTCTTTCTTCACCTTTCTTCCTCTTTCTTCAACTATCTTCCTTCTTTCCGCACCTCTCTTGCTTCTTTCTGCAGCTGCCTTGCTTCTTTCTGCACTTTTCTTGCTTGCCTCTTTCTGCACTTCTCTTGCCTCTTTCTGTAGTTCTGTTGCTTCTTTCTGCACCTTTCTTCCTCTTTCTATACCTTTCTTGCTTCTTTCTGTACTTCTCTTGTCTCTTTCTGCACCTCTCTTGCTTCTTCTGCACCTTTCTTCCTCTTTCTACACTTCTCTTGCTTTGTTCTCCACCTCTATTGCTTCTTTCTGCACCTCTCTTGCTTCTTTCTGCACCTCTATTGCTTCTTTCTTCACCTCTCTTGCTTCATTCTGCAGCTGGCTTGCTTTTTTCTGCACTTCTCCTGCCTCATTCTGCACTTCTCTTGCCTCTTTCTGCACCTATGTCGCTTCTTTCTATACCTCTCTTGCTTCTTTCTTCACCCCTCTTGCCTCTTTCTGCACATCACTTGCCTCTTTCTGCACCTCACTCTCTTCTTTCATCAACTCTTTTGCTTCTTTTTCCACCTTTCTGCTTGTTTCTGCACCTCTCTTAGTTATTTCTCCATTTCTCTTGCTTCTTTCTGCACCTCTTTTGCTTCTTTCTGCACCTCTCTTGCCTCTTTTGGCACCTTACTTGCCTCTGTTTGTACCTCAGTCTCTTCTTTTTCCACCTTTTTTGCTTGTTTCTGCACCTCGCTTAGTTCTTTCTAAATTTCTCTTGCTTCTTTCTGCACCTCTCTTGCTTCTTTCTGCACCTCTCTTGCCTATTTTGGCACCTTACTTGCCTCTGTCTGTACCTCAGTCTCTTCTTTCTGCACCTCTCTTGCTTCTTTCTGCACCATTCTTGCTTCTTTCTGCACCTCTCTTACTTCTGTCTGCACTTCTCTTGCCTTTTTCTGTACCTCTCTTGTTTCTTCCTGCACCTCTCTTCCTCTTTCTGTACTAATTTTGCTTCTTCTCTACCTCGTTTGTTTCTTTCTGCACCTCTTTTGCTTCTTTCTGCACCTCTCTTGCTTCCTTCTGCTTTTTTCTTTCCTCTTTCTTCACCTCAGTCTCTTCTTTCTGCACCTCTCTTGCTTCTTTCGGCACCTTCTTGCTTGTATCTGCACTTCTCTTAGTTCTTTCTGCACTTCTCTTGCCTTATACTGCACCTCTCTTGCTTCTTTCTGCACCTCTCTTTCTCTTTCTGTACTTATCTTGCTTCTTTCTCTACATCTCTTGTTTCTTTCTGTACCTCTTTTGCCTCTTTCTACACCTCTCTTGCTTCTTTCTGCACTTCTCTTGCCTCTTTCTGCACCTCTGTTGCTTCTTTTTGTACCTCTCTTCTTCTTTCTGCACCTCTCTTGCTTCTTTCTGCACCTCTCTTGCTTCTTTCTGTACCTCTCTTAGTTCTTTCTGCACTTCTCTTGCATTTTTCTGCACCTCTCTTGCTTCTTTATGTACCTCTCTTCCTCTTTCTGCACCTCTCTTGCTTATTTCTGCTCCTCTCTTGCTTCTTTCTAAACTTTTATGGCCTCTTCTGCACTTCTCTTCCTTCTCTCTGTACCTCTCTCACTTCTTTCTCCACTTGTCTTGCCTCTTTCTGCACCTCTCTTGCTTCTTTCTGCACCTCTGTTTTCTCTTTCCTCACTTTGGTTGCCTCTTTCTGCACTTCTCTTGCCTCTTTCTGCACTTCTATTGCGTCATTCTCCACTTATCTTCCTTCTTTCTGCACCAGTCTTACTCTTTCTGCACTTGTCTTGCTTCTTTCTGTACCTATCTTGCCTCTTTCTGCATCTCTCTTGTCTCGTTCTGTACTTCTCTTGCCTCTTTCTGCACCTCTGTTTCTTCTTTCTGCACCTTTCTTCTTCTTTCTACACCTCTCTTGCTTCTTTCTGTACTTCCCTTGCCTCTTTCTTCACCTCTCTTGCCTCTTTCTGCACTTCTATTGCGTCATTCTCCACTTATCTTCCTCTCTTGACTTTTTCTGCATCTCTCTTTCTTCTTTCTGTACCTTTCTTCTTCTTTCTACACCTCTCTTGCTTCTTTCTGTACCCCTTTTGCCTCTTTCTGCACGTCTGTTGCTTCTTTCTGTACATTTCTTCCTCTTTCTACACTTCTCTTGCTTCTTTCTGCACCTCTATTGCTTCTTTCTGCACCTCTCTTGCTTCTTTCTGCACCTCTATTGCTTCTTTCTGCACCTCTCTTGCTTCATTCTGCAGCTGGCTTGCTATTATCTGCACTTCTCTTGCCTCATTCTGTACTTCTCTTGCCTCTTTCTGTACCTCTGTTGCTTCTTTCTGCACATTTCTTTGTCTTTCTGCACTTTTCTTGTCTCTTTCTGCATTTCCCTTGCTTCTTTCTATACCTCTCTTGCTTCTTTCTTCACCCCTCTTGCCTCTTTCTGCACCTCACTCTCTTCGTTCATCACCTCTTTTGCTTCTTTTTCCACCTTTCTTGCTTGTTTCTGCAACTCTCTTAGTTCTTTCTCCATTTCTCTTGCTTCTTTCTGCACCTCTCTTTCTTCTTTCTGCACCTCTCTTGCCTCTTTTGGCACCTTACTTGCCTCTGTCTGTACCTCATTCTCTTCTTTCTGCACCTCTCTTGCTTCTTTCTGCACCATTCTTGCTTGTTTCTGCACCTCTCTTATTTCTTTCTGCACTTCTCTTGCCTTTTTCTGCACCTCTCTTGCTTCTTCCTGTACCTCTCTTCCTCTTTCTGTACTTGTCTTGCTTCCTTCTCTACCTCGTTTGTTTCTTTCTGCACCTCTCTTCCTCTTTCTGTACTTGTCTTGCTTCGTTCTCTACATCACTTGTTTCTTTCTGCACCTCTTTTGCCTCTTTCTACATCTCTCCTGCTTCTTTCTTCACTTCTCTTGCCTCTTTCTGCACATCTGTTGCTTCTTTCTGTACCTCTCTTCTTCTTTCTGCACCTCTCTTGCTTCTTTCTGCAACTCTCTTGCTTCTTTCTGCACCTCTCTTGCTGCTTTTTGCACCTCAATTGCCTCTTTCTGCACCTTACTCTCTTCTTTCTGCACCTCTCTTGCTTCTTTCTGCACCTCTCTTAGTTCTCTCTGCACTTATCTTGCGTTTTTCTGCACCTCTCTTGCTTCTTTATGCACCTCTCTTTCTCTTTCTGCACCTCTCTTGCTTCTTCCTGCTCCTCTCTTGCTTCTTTCTAAACTTAAATGGCCTCTTCTGCACTTCTCTTCCTTCTCTCTGTACCTTTCTCACTTCTTTCTCCACTTGTCTTGCCTCTTTCTCCATCTCTCTTGCTTCTTTCTGCACCTCTCTTTTCTCTTTCTGCACTTTGGTTGCCTCTTTCTGCACTTCTCTTGCCTCTTTCTGTACTTCTATTGTGTCTTTCTCCACTTCTCTTCCTTCTTTCTGCACCAGTCTTACTCTTTCTGCACTTCTCTTGCTTCTTTCTGTACCTATCTTGCCTCTTTCTGCATCTCTTGTCTCTTTCTGTACTTCTCTTGCCTCTTTCTGCACTTCTCTTGCATCTGTAGGAGAGTAGGATCTGCCTCTTATGGTTACCCCCACTTTTTTGCTGGTGTATCACTGTTTTTCGACTTTAGTCTGGCTGGGGCCCTGCTATCCAGGACTCCAGCCTAGCTGCTTCCTCTCTAAATTGATTCCATGTAACTTAAGTACACCTCAGATTGGATTCTGGGGTGCCCTTATAAGTCCCTAGTATATGGTATACTATGTACCCAGGGCATAGGTACCCCAGAGGCCTACCAGGGGTTGAAGCATGTATTGTGCCACCCCTGGAAGGCCCTCCAAAATGACACCACAGGACTGCTACTACAGCCTGAGTAAGATGGTGCATGCACCCCTTACAGAGATATAGGTTCACTATATCTCACCTATCACTGCACATAGAAACCTATCAGTCACCCCTATGGCAGGCCTTATCAATCGTGAAGGCAGGGTGCTTGGTTATATGTGAGAGGGTGCCCATGTATGAGCAGAGCACCCCTACAGCCTTCAGAATATATCCTCCAGGGTTGTCAGTGGTGCAGCCTGACCATATACTCTTAAGTGCATTATAACGAGACAGTAAATGCTAACTTTGGACTGGCTGCACGGAAACATGTCGTGTTTGGTGTCAAACACCTTGGAATCATACCCCCACACCAGTAACTGGTGTGGGAGTATGATCCCACCCTTCTAGAGGGAGAGACATGACAGCACCGGTATACCCGGTACCAACTAAACAGAGCCTGGCATCACAAAATGGATGCTGCAGCCACAGACACGAGTCTGGCCTCCTGCTGCTGACCGAAACTCCAGCAGGGGAGGCCTGGACAATAGGTTTCCTGTCACAGGGAGGTGTTACCACCTCCCAGACAGGCCTTAGTGGATTGGGGCTGGGTGGGTGCACTCCAATAGTGCTTTGAAGTCCTGCACTGGGGGCACATTTGGTGTCCTCGTGCATACCCCAGTTCAAACCGGTTGCAGGGGCTGCCAGCCCCTGCTCTGGCGCAAAACTGGACAAAGGAAATGGGTGTAGCCACCCCTCTTTCCAAACCCTTCCATAGGTGGGTCCACAGAGTTAGTCCAACCCCTTCCTTAGGTATAAGTAAGGAACCCCTGGCAACAGGACTTTAGATATCCCTGGACGAAACTCTGCAACTGAATCCTGGAACTTCGATGCTCTACTCAAGACTAGAGGACTGAAGAAATCTCCCTTGGGGTCAAGGAGTGACTACCCTGCTTGGCAGGCACCAACAAAGCATTTGCCGGTCCGCATCTCTGAAGCTCCCGCCAGACTCCGAAGTACTTGTAGCCCAGGAAGAGGATTTCCAGACTTCTCAGAGGCCAAACTGTGTCTCCAGCAAAGCTGAGACCCGCAGCCCTCCCGAGTGATGTGGAACCGGAACCCCTGGACACTGTGCACATTTGCTAGTGCATCATTTTCTTGTCAACCCTTGAAGTCCTGCTTTGGGTTATTTGTAGCCCAGGCCCCAAGCACCATTTGCACAGAAGATTGTGAGCCTACACTCCACGAGTGTTCCATGGGCCCGCTCCTTGCATTTCTGCTTGAGGCTCCTTTGCAATCCCTGGTCCATCAACTAGTGGGTCCCTGTGAAGGCAACTCTGATTTTCTTTGGGCTTCTCTGGTTGCTCCAGATGTGCCCTGACTCCCCACCGAGTGGTGAGTCCCTCAGACCTTGCTGGTCTGCACAGAAGCATCTTTCTTTTTTCTGCATGGGTTGCTGTTGCCAAGGCTTGTTGTGTTTAATCTGCACACCAATGCTGTAGCACTTGCCACTGGATTCAAGCAAGCCTGGCTGATGATGGCTGAAATGCCAGAAACCGGTCCTAGGATGCTTGTTTCCGGTCCAGGGAAGACATGGCTTGGCAGTTCGGGCTGGACTGTTCCCATGAGGCACAGGGTCAGACTGATTTGCATATGGCCATGTCTGAACTGGGGTGGTGGAGTGAGCTAAAGAATGATGATGGATTAAACCCAGATCAGTTGACTGGGGGTGAGTGTTTGATTGGCTCAAGCGTTCCGTCCATCATCCCCTTTTGTATCGCTTTGTTCGCCCTAAGTTGGCGGGGTATGCCCAGACGTGGGTCCCTTGCTCACTTTGCCACTGGATTCAAGCAAGCCTGGCTGATGACGGCTGAAATGCCAGAAACCGGTCCTAGGATGCTTGTTTCCGGTCCAGGGAAGACATGGCTTGGCAGTTCGGGCTGGACTGTTCCCATGAGGCACAGGGTCAGACTGATTTGCATATGGCCATGTCTGAACTGGGGTGGTGGAGTGAGCTAAAGAATGATGATGGATTAAACCCAGATCAGTTGACTGGGGTGAGTGTTTGATTGGCTCAAGCGTTCCGTCCATCATCCCCTTTTGTATCGCTTTGTTCGCCCTAAGTTGGCGGGGGTATGCCCAGACGTGGGTCCCTTGCTCACTTTGCCACTGGATTCAAGCAAGCCTGGCTGATGACGGCTGAAATGCCAGAAACCGGTCCTAGGATGCTTGTTTCCGGTCCAGGGAAGACATGGCTTGGCAGTTCGGGCTGGACTGTTCCCATGAGGCACAGGGTCAGACTGATTTGCATATGGCCATGTCTGAACTGGGGTGGTGGAGTGAGCTAAAGAATGATGATGGATTAAACCCAGATCAGTTGACTGGGGTGAGTGTTTGATTGGCTCAAGCGCTCCGTCCATCATCCCCTTTGTATCGCTTTGTTCGCCCTAAGTTGGCGGGGGTATGCCCAGACGTGGGTCCCTTGCTCACTTTGCCACTGGATTCAAGCAAGCCTGGCTGATGACGGCTGAAATGCCAGAAACCGGTCCTAGGATGCTTGTTTCCGGTCCAGGGAAGACATGGCTTGGCAGTTCGGGCTGGACTGTTCCCATGAGGCACAGGGTCAGACTGATTTGCATATGGCCATGTCTGAACTGGGGTGGTGGAGTGAGCTAAAGAATGATGATGGATTAAACCCAGATCAGTTGACTGGGGTGAGTGTTTGATTGGCTCAAGCGTTCCGTCCATCATCCCCTTTTGTATCGCTTTGTTCGCCCTAAGTTGGCGGGGGTATGCCCAGACGTGGGTCCCTTGCTCACTTTGCCACTGGATTCAAGCAAGCCTGGCTGATGATGGCTGAAATGCCAGAAACCGGTCCTAGGATGCTTGTTTCCGGTCCAGGGAAGACATGGCTTGGCAGTTCGGGCTGGACTGTTCCCATGAGGCACAGGGTCAGACTGATTTGCATATGGCCATGTCTGAACTGGGGTGGTGGAGTGAGCTAAAGAATGATGATGGATTAAACCCAGATCAGTTGACTGGGGGTGAGTGTTTGATTGGCTCAAGCGTTCCGTCCATCATCCCCTTTTGTATCGCTTTGTTCGCCCTAAGTTGGCGGGGGTATGCCCAGACGTGGGTCCCTTGCTCACTTTGCCACTGGATTCAAGCAAGCCTGGCTGATGACGGCTGAAATGCCAGAAACCGGTCCTAGGATGCTTGTTTCCGGTCCAGGGAAGACATGGCTTGGCAGTTCGGGCTGGACTGTTCCCATGAGGCACAGGGTCAGACTGATTTGCATATGGCCATGTCTGAACTGGGGTGGTGGAGTGAGCTAAAGAATGATGATGGATTAAACCCAGATCAGTTGACTGGGGGTGAGTGTTTGATTGGCTCAAGCGTTCCGTCCATCATCCCCTTTTGTATCGCTTTGTTCGCCCTAAGTTGGCAGGGGTATGCCCAGACGTGGGTCCCTTGCTCACTTTGCCACTGGATTCAAGCAAGCCTGGCTGATGACAGCTGAAATGCCAGAAACCGGTCCTAGGATGCTTGTTTCCGGTCCAGGGAAGACATGGCTTGGCAGTTCGGGCTGGACTGTTCCCATGAGGCACAGGGTCAGACTGATTTGCATATGGCCATGTCTGAACTGGGGTGGTGGAGTGAGCTAAAGAATGATGATGGATTAAACCCAGATCAGTTGACTGGGGGTGAGTGTTTGATTGGCTCAAGCGTTCCGTCCATCATCCCCTTTTGTAATCCTTTGTGGGACAGCTCGAATCCAGCTCCTGGTTGTTGTCGATGCCTCCTGGTCCTCGTGGCTGAAGAGTCAAGCTTCACCTCTTTCACCTGAAGCACCTGACATCGGTGGGCATTCGACTATCGTGCCCCTGGTCACTGGCAAGTGACCCAGACTCTGTCCCCTCTGCTTTCAGGTTCTTCTCATCTCCGATCCAGGCTTGGATCTCTTCGGACACTTCACATCTTCCCGGCAGCAGCACTTCCTTGCAGGCTGCCATTGAAATCGACGACTTGACCCGACACCATTTGACACCTATGCACCCGGCTTCCCTGGGTGAGGTAACTTGAGTTCTCCGGTGCTCCCGTGGGTGTTGACCCTAGAACTGTCTAAGTCCAAGAGGGTTTGGTCCTAATCCATTTCTAAGTGTCCTTAAACTCTAAAATTGTAACCGCGACTTTCCCATAGACTTTAACGGAGCTCGCGGCTGTGTTCTCACACTGCACACAGCCCCCGTGGGTCCCCTGTGTCACTACCTTGGGTGGTTCCTTGGGGTCCCAGCGATTCTACTGGCTCTAGGCCTTGTGTCTACTTAAGTCGTGGTTCTTATACCACTTTCTTAATATATGGTTTGGTACGTCCCGAGGGCTAATCGTATATTGTGCTAATTTACTGTGCTATTTGACTTGTAACTTGTGTACTTTGACCTCTTGCCTCATAAAGAGACTATTGGATAGTGTTTAGTAATAAATACATATATTTTATATATATACCTGGTGTGGTTCTCCTTTCATTTGGTCATTCATGAGATTATAACTGGTAAAACAAACAGCTTAACACTCCTTCAAGACTTAGCCTGAAGGCTGCTCTCCATAGCTACCACTAGGATAGCTTTCAATAAAGGTTGTCTTTAAACCTATCATCAATAAAGGTCATTTGGACTGGTGCAAGGTGCCCACTATAACTAGTGGACAGCATATGCCAGGCCAACTTCTCACATTGGTGGCAGCGGTGGGATGACTTAACCTCAAAGAAAATGCCCAAAAAGGTTCAGTGGACAGTTAGCTGTCAAAAGGCATTTGATGACCTGAAGCAGGCCATGTGCACTGCTCCCATTCTGCAAAGTCCTGATTACTCCAAAAAGTTCATTGTGCAAACAGATGCATCTGAGTTGGGGGTAGGGGCTGTTCTATCACAGTTGAATGATGAAGGTCAGGATCAGCCAGTAGCTTTTATTAGCAGAAGGCTGACCCCCAGAGAGAAACTTTGGTCAGCCATTGAGAGGGAGGCCTTTGCTGTGGTTTGGGCTCTGAAGAAGCCGAGGCCATACTTGTTTGGCACTCACTTCCTTGTTCAGACAGACCATAAGCCCCTCTTATGGCTAAAACAGATGAAGGGTGAAAACCCCAAACTTTTGAGGTGGTCCATTTCCCTACAGGGGATGGACTATACAGTGGAACATAGACCTGGGAGTAACCATGCCAATGCAGATGGACTCTCCAGATATTTCCACTTAGAACATGAAGACTGAACTGGTCAAGGTTAGTTTAATGTCCCTGCGTTTGGGGGGGGTTGTGTAGGACAGTAAGATCGGCCTCTTATGGTTACCCCCACTTTTTGCTGGTGTATCACTGTTTTTCGATCTTTAGTCTGGCTGGGGCCCTGCTATCCAGGACCCCAGCCTAGCTGCTTCCTCTCTAAATTGATTCCATGTACCTTAAGTACACCTCAGATTGGATTCTGGGGTGCCCTTATAAGTCCCTAGTATATGGTATACTATGTACCCAGGGCATAGGTCTCCCAGAGGCCTACCAGGGGTTGAAGCATGTATTTTGCCACCCCTGGAAGGCCCTCCAAAATGACACCACAGGACTGCTACTGCAGCCTGAGTAAGATGGTGCATGCACCCCTTACAGAGATATAGGTTCACTATATCTCACCTATCACTGCACATAGAAACCTATCAGTCACCCCTATGGCAGGCCTTATCAATCCTGAAGGCAGGGTGCTTGGTTATATGTGAGTGGGTGCCCATGCATGTGAAGAGGGAGGCCTTTGCTGTGGTTTGGGCTCTGAAGAAGCTGAGGCCATACTTGTTTGGCACTCACTTCCTTGTTCAGACAGACCATAAGCCCCCCTTATGGCTAAAACAGATGAAGGGTGAAAACCCCAAACTTTTGAGGTGGTCCATTTCCCTACAGGGGATGGACTATACAGTGGAACATAGACCTGGGAGTAACCATGCCAATGCAGATGGACTCTCTAGATATTTCCACTTAGAACATGAAGACTTAACTGGTCAAGGTTAGTTTAATGTCCCTGCGTTTGGGGGGGGGTTGTGTAGGAGAGTAGGATCTGCCTCTTATGGTTACCCCTACGTTTTTGCTGGTGTATCACTGTTTTTCGATTTTAGTCTGGCTGGGGCCCTGCTATCCAGGACCCCAGCCTAGCTGCTTCCTCTCTAAATTGATTCCATGTACCTTAAGTACACCTCATATTGGATTCTGGGGTGCCCTTATAAGTCCCTAGTATATGGTATACTATGTACCCAGGGCATAGGTCTCCCAGAGGCCTACCAGGGGTTGAAGCATGTATTGTGCCACCCCTGGAAGGCCCTCCAAAATGACACCACAGGACTGCTACTGCAGCCTGAGTAAGATGGTGCATGCACCCCTTACAGAGATATAGGTTCACTATATCTCACCTATCACTGCACATAGAAACCTATCAGTCACCCCTATGGCAGGCCTTATCAATCCTGAAGGCAGGGTGCTTGGTTATATGTGAGCGGGTGCCCATGCATGTGCAGAGCACCCCTACAGCCTTTGGAATATATCCTCCGGGGTTGTCAGTGGTGCAGCCTGACCATATACTCTTAAGTGCATTATAACCAAACGGTAAATGCTAACTTTGGACTGGCTGCACGGAAACATGTCGTGTTTGGTGTCAAACACCTTGGAATCATACCCCCACACCAGTAACTGGTGTGGCAGTATGATCCCACCCTTCTAGAGGGAGAGACATGACAGCACCAGTATACCCGGTACCAACTAAACAGAGCCTGGCATCACAAAATGGATGCTGCAGCCACAGACACGAGTCTGGCCTCCTGCTGATGACCGAAACTCCGGCAGGGGAGGCCTGGACAATAGGTTTTCTGTCACAGGGAGGTGTTACCACCTCCCAGACAGGCCTTAGTGGATTGGGGCTGGGTGGGTGCACTCCAAGAGTGCTTTGAAATCCTGCACTGGGGGCACATTTGGTGTCCTCGTGCATACCCCAGTTCAAACCGGTTGCAGGGGCTGCCAGCCCCTGCTCTGGCACGAAACTGGACAAAGGAAATGGGTGTAGCCACCCCTCTTCCCAAACCCTCCCATAGGTGGGTCCACAGAGTTAATCCAACCCCTTCCTTAGGTATAAGTAAGGAACCCCTGGCAACAGGACTTTAGATATCCCTGGACGAAACTCTGCAACTGAATTCTGGAACTTCGACGCTCTACTCAAGACTAGAGGACTGAAGAAATCTCCCTTGGGGTCAAGGAGTGACTCCCCTGCTTGGCAGGCACCAACAAAGCATTTGCCGGTATGCATCTCCAAAGCTCCCGCCAGACCCCAAAGTACTTGCAGCCCAGGAAGAGGATTTCCAGACTTCTCAGAGGCCAACCAGAGTCCCCAGCAAAGCTGAGACCCACAGCCCTCACGAGTCATGTGGAACCGGAACCCCTGAACACCATGCACATTTGCTAGTGCATCAACTTCTCCACGACCCTTGAAGTCCTGCTTTGGCTTACTTGTAGCCCAGGCCCCGAGCACCATTTGCTCTGAAGATTGTGAGCCTACACTGCATGAGTGTTCTGTGGGCCTGCTCCTTGCATTTATGCTTGAGGCTCCTTTGCGATCCATGGTCCATCAACTGGTGGGTCCCTGTGAAGGCAACTCTGGTTTTTTTTGGGCTTCCTTGGTTGCTCCAGACGTGCCCTGACTTCCCACTGAGTGGTGAGTCCCTCAGACCTTGATGGTCTGCACAGAAGCATCTTTCTCCTTTCTGCGTGGGTTGCTGTTGCCAAGGCTTGTTGTGTTCAATCTGGACACCAATGCTGCAGCACTCGACATCCTTTGTGGGTCAGCTCGAATCCAGCTCCTGGTTGTCGTCGACACATCCTGGTCCTCATGGCTGAAGAGTCAAGCTTCACCTCTTTCACCTGAAGCACCCAACATCGGTGGGCATTCGACTATCGTGCCCCTGGTCACTGGCAAGTGACCCAGACTCTGTCCCCTCTGCTTTCAGGTTCTTCTCATCTCCAATCCAGGCTTGGATCTCTTCGGACACTTCGCATCTTCCCGGCAGCAGCACTTCCTTGCAGGCTGCCATTGAAATCGACGTCGCGACCCGACACCATTCGACACCTATGCACCCGGCTTCCCTGGGTGAGGTAACTCGAGTACTCCGGTGCTCCCGTGGGTGTTGACCCTAGAACTGTCTAAGTCCAAGAGGGTTTGGTCCTAATCCATTTCTAAGTGTCCTTAAACTCTAAAACTTTAACCGCGACTTTCCCATAGACTTTAACGGAGGTCGCGGCTGTGTTCTCACACTGCACACAGCCCCCGTGGGTCCCCTGTGTCACTACCTTGGGTGGTTCCTTGGGGTCCCAGCGATTCTACAGGCTCTAGGCCTTGTGTCTACTTAAGTCGTGGTTCTTATACCACTTTCTTAATATATGGTTTGGTACGCCCCTAGGGCTAATCGTATATTATGCTAATTTACTGTGCTATTTGACTTGTAACTTGTGTACTTTGACCTCTAGCCTCATAAAGAGACTATTGGATAGTGTTTAGTAATAAATACATATATTTTATATATATACCTGGTGTGGTTCTCCTTTCATTTGGTCATTCATGAGATTATAACTGGTAAAACAAACATTTTAACACTCCTTCAAGACTTAGCCTGAAGGCTGCTCTCCATAGCTACCACTAGGACAGCTTTTAATAAAGGTTGTCTTTAAACCTATCATCAATAAAGGTAGTTTGGACTGGTGCAAGGTGCCCATTATAACTAGTGGACAGCATATGCCAGGCCAACTTCTCACAGCATCTTTGTACACCACTCTTGCCTCTTACTGCAACTTTCTTCCTCTTTCTGCTCCTCTCTTGCCTCTTTCATCACTTCTTTTGCTTCTTTCTGCACTTCTCTTGCATTTTTCTGTACCTCTCTTGCTTCTTTCTGCACCTTTCTTCCTCTTTCCGCACCTTTCTTCCTCTTTCTACACATCTCTTGCTTCTTTCAGCACCTCTCTTGCTTCTTTCTTCAGCTGTCTTGCTTCTTTCTGAACGTCTCTTGCCTCTTTCTGCACTTCTCTTGCCTCTTCCTGTAGTTCTTTTGCTGATTTCTGCACATTTCTTCGTCTTTCTGCACTTCTCTTTTCTCTTTCTGCTCTACTCTTGCTTCTTTCTATACCACTCTTGCCTCTTTCTGCACCTCTCTTGCTTCTTTCTGCACCCCTCCTGCCTCTTTCTGCTCCTCACTTGCCTCTTTCTGCACCTCACTCTCTTCTTTCTGCACCTCTCTTGCTTCTTTCTTGCTTGTTTCTGCACCACTCTTAGTTCTTTCTGCACTTCTCTTGCCTTTTACTGCACCTCTCTTGCTTCTTTCTGCACCTCTCTTCCTCTTTCTGTACTTGTCTTGCTTCTTTCTGCACCTCTCTTGCTTTTTTCTGCACCTCTCTTGCCTCTTCCGGCACCGCTCTTGCTTCTTTCTGGACTTCTCATGCCTCTTTCTGCACATCAGTCTCTTCTTTCTGCAACTCTCTTAGTTCTTTCTCCATTTCGCTTGCTTCTTTCTGCACCTCTCTTGCTTCTTTCTGCACCTCTCTTGCCTCTTTTGGCACCTTACTTGCCTCTGTATGTACCTCAGTCTCTTCTTTCTGCACCTCTCTTGCTTCTTTCTGCACCATTCTTGCTTGTTTCTGCACCTCTCTTATTTCTTTCTGCACTTCTTTTGCCTTTTTCTGCACCTCTCTTGCTTCTTCATGCACCTCTCTTCCTCTTTCTGTACTTGTCTTGCTTCTTTCTCGACCTCGTTTGTTTCTTTCTGTACCTCTTTTGCTTCTTTCCGCACCTCTCTTGCTTCCTTCTGCTTTTATCTTGCCTCTTTCTTCACCTCAGTCTCTTCTTTCTGTACCTCTCTTGTGTCTTTCTGCACCTCTCTTCCTCTTTCTGTACTTGTCTTGCTTCTTTCTCTACATCACTTGTTTCTTTCTGCACCTCTTTTGCCTCTTTCTACACCTCTCCTGCTTCTTTCTGCACTTCTCTTGCCTCTTTCTGCACCTCTGTTGCTTCTTTCTGTACCTCTCTTCTTCTTTCTGCACCTCTCTTGCTTCTTTCTGCAACTCTCTTGCTTCTTTCTGCACCTCTCTTGCCTCTTTTTGCACCTCACTTGCCTCTTTCTGCACCTTACTCTCTTCTTTCTGCACCTCTCTTGCTTCTTTCTGCACTTCTCTTTGTTCTCTCTGCACTTATCTTGCGTTTTTCTACACCTCTCTCACTTCTTTCTCCACTTGTCTTGCCTCTTTCTGCACCTCTCTTGCTTCTTTCTGTACCTCTCTTTTCTCTTTCCGCACTGTGGTTGCCTCTTTCTGCACTTCTATTGCGTCTTTCTCCACTTCTCTTCCTTCTTTCTGCACCAGTCTTCCTCTTTCTGCACTTCTCTTGCTTCTTTCTGTACCTATCTTGCCTCTTTCTGCATCTTTTGTCTCTTTCTGTACTTCTCTTGCCTCTTTCTGCACTTCTCTTGCATCTTTGTGCACATCTCCTGCCTCTTTCTGCAACTTTCTTCTTCTTTCTCCACTTCTCCATGCCTCTTTCTGTACCAAGAGAGGCAAGAGAAGTGCAGAAAGAAGCAAGAGAAATACAGATAAAAGCAGAAGCACAGAAAGAGGAAGACTGTTGCAGAAAGAAGGAAGAGAAATGTAGAAAGAAGCAAGAGCGGTGCAGAAAGAGGCAAGACAAGTGGAGAAAGAAGTAAGAGAGGTACAGAGAGGGAAGAGAAGTGCAGAAAGAGGCACTAGAAGTGGAGGAAAAGCAGGAGAGGAGCAGAAAGAAGCAAGAGAGGTGGAGTAAGAGGAAGAGAGATACAGAAAGAAGCAAGAGAGGTGCAGAAAAATACAAGATAAGTGCAGAAATAACTAAGAGAGGTGCAGAGAAGACGCAAGAGCGGTACAGAAATAAGAGAGTAATGTGCAGTAAGAGGAGGAGAGGTACAGAAAGAGGCAAGAGAAGTGCAGAAAGAAGCAAGATAGGTGGGAAAAGAGGCAAGAGAGGTATAAAAGGAAGCAAAAGAGGTGCAGAAAGAAACAAGAGAGGTTCAGAAAGAAGCAAGAGATGTGCAGAAAGAAGAGAGTAAGGTGCAGTAAGAGGCAAGTGAGGTGCAGAAAGAAGAAGAGAGGTACAGAAAGAGGCAAGAGAAGTGCAGAAAGAAGCAAGAGAGGTATAGAAATAAGCAAAAGAGGTGCAGAAAGAAACATGATTGGTAGAGAAAGTAGCAAGACAAGTACAGAAAGAGGAAGAGAGGTGCAGAAAGAAGCCAGAGAGGTGCAGTAAAAAGGCAGAGAAGTGCAGAAAGAAGCAAGAGAGGTATAGAAAGAAGCAAAGAGGTGCAGAAAGAAACAAGATTGGTAGAGAAAGTAGCAAGACAAGTACAGAAAGAGGAAGAGAGGTGCAGAAAGAAGCCAGAGAGGTGCAGTAAAAGGCAAGAGAAGTGCAGAAAGAAGCAAGAGAGGTATAGAAAGAAGCAAAAGAGGTGCAGAAAGAAACAAGATTGGTAGAGAAAGTAGCAAGACAAGTACAGAAAGAGGAAGAGAGTTGCAGAAAGAAGCCAGAGAGGTGCAGTAAAAGGCAAGAGACATGCAGAAAGATCTAAGAGAGGTGCAGAAACAAGCAATATAGGTGCAGAAAGAAGCAAGGGAGGTGCAGAAAGAAGAGACTGAGGTGCAGAAAGAGGCAAGAGAAGTGCATAAAGAAGCAAGAGAGGTGCATAAAGAAGCAAAAGAGTTGTAGAAAGAAACAAGAAAGGTAGAGAAAGAAGCAAGACAAGTACAGAAAGAGGAAGAGAGGTGCAGAAAGAAGCAAGAGAGGTGCAGAAAGAAGAGACTGAAGTGCAGAAAGTGGCAAGTCAGGTGCCGAAAGAGGCAAGAGAGGTGCAGAAAGAAGCAAGAGAGGTGCAAAAAGAGGAAGAGAGGTGCAGAAACAAGCAAGAGAAGTGCAGAAAAAAGCAAGAGAAATGGAGAAAGAACTAAGAGAGGTGCAGAAACAAGAAAGAAAGGTGGAAAAAGAAGCAAGAGAGGTGCAGAAAGAAGAGAGTGAGGTGCAGAAAGAAGCAAGTGAGGTGCAGAAAGAGGCAAGAGAGGTATATAAAGAAGCAAGGGATGTGCAGAGAGAAATAAGAGAAGTGCAGAAAGACGAAGAAATGTGCAGAAAGAAGCAACAGAGGTACAGAAAGAGGCAAGAGAAATGCAGAATGAAGCAAGGGAAGTGTAGAAAAAAAGCAAGCCAGCTGCAGACAGAAGCAAGAGAGGTGCAGAAAGAAGCAAGAGAGGTGCAGAAAGAAGCAAGAGAGGTGTAGAAAGAGGAAGAAAGGTACACAAAGAGAAAGAAATGTGCAGAAAGAAGCAAGAGAGGTGTAGAAAAAGGGAGGAGAAGAGCAGAAAGAAGCAAGAGAAGTGATGAAAGATGCAAGAGAGGTACAGAAAGAAGTAATAGAGGTACAGAAAGAAGCAAGAGAAGTGGAGAAAGAGGCAAAAGAGGTGCAGAAAGAGGAAGAAAGGTACAGAAAGAGGCAAGAGAGATGCACAAAGATGCAGGAGAAGTGCAGAAAGAGGCAAGAGAAGTGCAGAAACAGACAAGAGAGATGCAGACAGAGGCAAGAGAGGGTCAGAAAGTATCAAGAAAGGTAAAGAGAGAGGCAAGAGGGGTACAGAAAGAAGCAAGAGAAGTGCTGACAAAAGCAGACTGTTGCAGAAAGAAGGAAGACAAATTTAGAAAGATGCAATAGAAGTGCAGAAGGAGGGACGAGAAGTGCAGAAACAGGCAACAGAAGTGCAGAAAGAGAAAAGAGAAGTGCAGAAAGAGACAAGAGAGATGCAGGAAGAGGCAAGAGAGAGGTTCAGAAAGTAGCAAGAGGGGTAAAGAGAGAAGCAAGAGGGGTGCAGAAAGAAGCAAGAGAAGTGCAGATAAAAGCAGAAGCGCAGAAAGAGGAATCCTGTTGCAGAAAGAAGGAAGAGAAATATAGAAAGAAGCAAGACAGGTGCAGAAAGAGGCAAGACAAGTGGAGAAAGACGTAAGAGAGGTACAGAGAGAAGGAAGAGAAGTGCAGAAAGAGGCAATAGAAGTGTAGAAAGAAGCAGGAGAGGAGCAGAAAGAAGCAAGAGAGGTGGAGAAAGAGGAAGAGAGGTACAGAAATAAGCAAGAGAGGTTCAGAAAAACGCAAGATAAGTGCAGAAATAACTAAGAGTGGTGCAGAAAGAAGCAAGAGAGGTGCAGAAAGAAGAGAGTAATGTGCAGAAAGAAGTAAGGGAGGTGCAGAAAGAGGCAAGAGAAGTGCAGAAAGAAGCAAGATATGTGCAAAAAGAGGCAAGAGAGGTATAGAAAGAAGCAAAAGAGGTGCAGAAAGAAACAAGAGAGGTTGAGAAAGTAGCAAGAGAGGTGCAGAAAGAAGAGAGTAAGGTGCAGTAAGAGGCAAGTGAGGTGCAGAAAGTAGCAATAGAGTTGCAGAAAGAAGCACGAGAGGTGCAGAAAAAAGAAGACTGGTGCAGTAAGAAGCAGGAGAAGTGCAGAAAGAGGCAAGAGAGGTGTTCAGAAAGTAGCAAGAGAGGTAAAGAGAGAGGCAAGAGAAGTGCAGAAAGAAGCAAGGGAGGTACAGAAAGAAGCAAAAGAGGTGCAGAAAGAAACAAGAAAGGTAGAGAAAGAAGCAAGACAAGTACAGAAAGAGGAAGAGAGGTGCAGAGAGAAGCAAGAGAGGTGCAGTAAAATGGAAGAGAAGTGCAGAAAGAACTAAGAGAGGTGCAGAAAGAAACAAGAGAGGTGCAGAAAGAAGAGACTGGGGTGCAGAAAGAGGTAAGTCAGGTGCCAAAAGAGGCAAGAGAGGTGCAGAAAGAAGCAAAACAGGTGCAGAAAGAAGCAAGAGAGGTGCACTTCTCTTGCCTCTGTTGCTTCTTTCTGTACATTTCTTCGTCTTTCTGCACTTCTCTTATCTCTCTCTGTACTTCCCTTGCTTCTTTCTATACCTCTCTTGCCTCTTTCTTCACCTCACTTGCCTCTTTCTGCAAATAACTCTCTTCTTTCTGCACCTCTCTTGCTTCTTTTTCCACCTTTCTTGCTTGTTTATGCACCTCTCTTATTTCTTTCTGCACTTCTCTTGCCTTTTACTGCACCTCTCTTGCCTCTTTCTGCACTTCTATTGCTTCTTTCTGCATCCCTCTTCCCACTCTCGGTACCTCTCTTGCTTCTATCTGCATCTCTCTTGCCTTTTTCTGCATCTCTCTTTTCTCTTTCTGCACTTCTCTTGCTTTTTTCTGCACTTCTCTTGCATCTTTGTGCACATCTCTTGCCTCTTTCTGCAACTTTCTTCCTCTTTCTGCACTTCTCTTGCCTGTTTCTGCACCTCTCTTGCTTCTTTCTGCACCTCTCTTGCTTCTATTTGCTCCTCTCTTGCCTCTTTCATCACTTCTCTTGCCTCTTTCTGTACTTTTCTTGCATCTTTGTGCACATCTCTTGCCTCTTTCTGCAACTTTCTTCCTCTTTCTGTACTTCTCTTGCCTCTTTCTGTACCCCTCTTGCTTCTTTCTGCACCTCTCTTGCTTCTTTTTGCTCCTCTCTTACCTCTTTCAACACTTCTCTTGCTTCTTTCTGTACTTCTCTTGCCTTTTTCTGCACCTATCTTCCTTCTTTCTGCACCTTTCTTCCTCTTTCTATACCTCTCTTGCTTATTTCTGCACCTCTCTTCCTTCTTTCTGTACTTGTCTTACTTCTTTCTGCAACTGTCTTGCTTCTTTCTGCACTTCCCTTGCCTCTTTCTGCACTTCCCTTGCCTCTTTCTGTAGTTCTTTTGCTCCTTTCTCCACTTCTATTGCCTCTCTCTGTACCTCTCTTGCTTCTTTCTCCACTTCCCTTGCCTCTTTCTGCACTTCCCTTGCCTCTTTCTGCACTTCTGTTGCCTCTTTCTGCACTTCTATTGCCTCTTTCTGCACCTCTCTTGCTTCTTTCTGCATCCCTCTTGCCTCTTTCTGCACCTTACTTGCCTCTTTCTGTACCTCACTCTCTTCTTTCTGCACCTCTTTTGCTTCTTTTTCCACCTTTCTTGCTTGTTTCTGCACCTCACTTAGTTCTTTCTGAACTTCTCTTGCATTTTACTGCACCTCTCTTGCCTCTTTCTGCACCTCTCCTCCCACTCTCGGTACCTCTCTTGCCTCTCTCTGTACCTCTCTTGCTTCTTTCTCCACTTCCCTTGCCTCTTTCTCCACTTTCCTTGCCTCTTTCTGCACCTCTCTTCCTTCTTTCAACACCTCTCTTTTCTCTTTCTGCACTTGGTTGCCTCTTTCTGCACTTCTATTGCCTCTTTCTGTACTTCTATTTCGTCTTTTTCCACTTCTCTTCCTTCTTTCTGCACCAGTCTTCCTCTTGCTGCACTTCTCCTTCTTTTTTCAGCACTTTTCTTTTATCTTTCTCTACCCCTCTTGCCTCTCTCTGTACCTCTCTTGCTACTTCTGCACCTCTTGCCTCTTTCTACACTTCTCTTGCATCTTTGTGCATCTCTCTTGCCTCTTTCTGCTCCTTTCATCCTCTTGTTGCACCTCTCTTGCCTCTTTCTGCACTTCTCTTGTTTCTTTCTGTACCTCTCTTGCCTCTTTCATCACTACTTTTGCTTCTTTCTGCACTTCTCTTGCCTTTTTCTGCACCTCTCATGCTTCCATCTGCACCTTTCTTCTTCTTTATGTACCTTTCTTCCTCTTTCTACACCTCTCTTGCTTCATTCTGTACCTCTATTGCTTCTTACTGCACCTCTCTTGCTTCTTTCTGCTGCTGGCTTGCTTTTTCTGCATTTCTCTTGTGTCATTCTGCACTTTTCTTGCCTCCTTACCTCTTTCTGCACTTCTATTGTGTCTTTCTGCACCTCTCTTGCCTCTTTCTGCAACTCTCTTGTCTCTTTCTGTACTTCTATTGCCTCTTTCTGCACTTCTCTTGCATCTTTGTGCGCCTCTCTTGCCTCTTACTGCAACTTTCTTCCTCTTCCTGCACTTCTCTTGCCTCTTTCTGTACATTTCTTTCTTCTTTCTGCACCTCTCTTGCTTCTTTCTGCTCCTCTCTTACCTCTTTCATCACTTCTCTTGCTTCTTTCGGCACTTCTCTTTCCTTTTTCTGCACTTCTCTTGCTTCTTTCTGTACCTTTCTTTCTCTTTCTGCACCTTTCTTCCTCTTTCTACAACTCTCTTGTTTCTTTCTGCACCTCTCTTGCTGCTTTCTGCAGCTGTCTTGCTTCTTTCTGCACTTCCCTTGCCTCTTTCTGCTCTTCTCTAGCCTCTTTCTGTAGTTCTTTTACTTCTTTCTGCACATGTCTTCGTCTTTCTGCACTTCTCTTGTCTCTTTCTGGTCTTCTCTTACTTCTTTCTATACCTCTCTCGCCTCTTTCTGCACCTCTCTTGCTTCTTTCTGCACCCCTCTTGCCTCCTTCTGTACCTTACTTGCCTCTTTCTGTACCTCACTCTCTTCTTTCTGCACCTCTTTTGCTTCTTTTTCTACCTTTCTTGCTTGTTTCTGCACCTCCCTTAGTTCCTTCTGGACTTCTCTTGCATTTTACTGCACCTCTCTTGCCTCTTTCTGCACCTCTATTCCTCTTTCTGTACTTGTCTTGCTTTTTTCTCTACATCTCTTGTTTCTTTTGCACCTCTTTTGCTACTTTCTACACCTCTCTTGCCTATTTTTGTACCTCACTTGCCTCTTTCTGCACCTTACTCTCTTCTTTCTGCACCTCTCTTGCTTCTTTTTGCACCTCTCTTTGTTCTTTCTGCACTTCTCTTGCATTTTTTCTGCACCTCTCTTGCTTCTTTATGCACCTCTCTTCCTCTTTCTGCACCTCTCTTGCTTCTTTCTGCTCCTTTCTTGCTTCTTTTTAAACTTCTATGGCCTCTTTCTGCACTTCTCTACCTTCTCTCTGTACTTCTTTTACTTCTTTCACCACTTGTCTAGCCTCTTTCTGCACCTCTCTTGCTTCTTTCTGCACCTCTCTTTTCTCTTTCTGCACTTTTGTTGCCTCTTTCTGCACTTCTCTTACCTCTTTCTGCACTTCTATTGCGTTTTTCTGCACCTCTCCTCCTTCTTTCTGCATCTCTCTTGTCTCTTTCTGTACTTCTATTGCCTCTTTCTGCACTTCTCTTGCATATTTGTGCGCCTCTCTTGCCTCTTACTGCAACTTTCTTCCTCTTTCTGCACTTCTCTTGCCTCTTTCTGTACCTTTCTTACTTCTTTCTGCACCTCTCTTGCTTCTCTCTGCTCCTCTCTTACCTCTTTCTGCACTTCTATTGCGTTTTCTGCACCTCTCCTCCTTCTTTCTGCATCTCTCTTGTCTCTTTCTGTACTTCTATTGCCTCTTTCTGTACTTCTCTTGCATATTTGTGCGCCTCTCTTGCCTCTTACTGCAACTTTCTTCCTCTTTCTGCACTTCTCTTGCCTCTTTCTGTACCTTTCTTTCTCTTTCTGCACCTTTCTTCCTCTTTCTACAACTCTCTTGTTTCTTTCTGCACCTCTCTTGCTGCTTTCTGCAGCTGTCTTGCTTCTTTCTGCAGTTCCCTTGCCTCTTTCTGCTCTTCTCTAGCCTCTTTCTGTAGTTCTTTTACTTCTTTCTGCACATTTCTTCGTCTTTCTGCACTTCTATTGTCTCTTTCTGCTCTTCTCTTGCTTCTTACTATACCTCCCTTTCCTCTTTCTGCACCCCACTCTCTTCTTTCTGCTCCTCTCTTGCTTCTTTCTGCACATTACTCTCTTCTTTCTGCACCTCTCTTGCTTCTTTCAGCACCTCTCTTAGTTATTTCTGCACTTATTTTGTGTTTTTCTGCACCTCTGTTGCTTCTTTCTGCATCTCTCTTCCTGTTTCTGAACCTCTCTTGCTTCTTTCTCCCCCTCTCTTGCTTCTTTCTCCACTTATCTTGCATTTTTATGCACCTCTCCTCCTCTTTCTCCACCTCTCTTGCTTCTTTCTGCTCCTCTCCTGCTTCTTTCTCCACTTCTAATGCCTCTTTCTGCACTTCTCTTCCTTCTCTCTATGCCTCTCTTACTTCTTTCTCCATTTGTCTTGCCTCTTTCTGCACCTCTCTTCCTTCTTTCTGCACCTCTCTTTTCTATTTCTGCACTTTTGTTGCCTCTTTCTGCACTTTTCTTGCCTCTTTCTGCACTTCTATTGCGTCTTTCCCCACTACTCTTCCATCTTTCTGCACTAGTCTTCCTCTTTCTGCACTTCTTTTGCTTCTTTCTCCACCACACCTCCCACTCTCTGTACCTCTCTTGCTTCTATCTGCATCTCTCTTGCCTCTTCCTGCATCTCTCTTTTCTCTTTCTGCACTTCTGTTGCCTCTTTCTGCACTTCTCTTGCATCTTTCTGCACTGCTTGTGCATATTTCTACACTTCTCTTCCTTCTTTCTGCAGTAGTCTTCCTCTTTCTGCACTTCTCCTGATTCTTTTTGTACCCATCTTGCCTCTTTCTCTACCTTTCTTGCCTCTTTCTGCACCTCTCTTGCCTCTTTTGTTATCTCTGTTGCCTATTTATGCCTTCTCTTGCCTCTTTCTGTAATTCTACTGTATCTTTTTGCACCTCTTGCCTCTTTCTGCACCTTTCTTCTTCTTTCTGCACCTCTCTTGCTTCTTTCTGCATCTCTCTTGCTTCTTTCTGCACCTCTTTTGCTTCTTTCTGCACCTCTCTTCCTCTTTCTGCACCTTTCTTCCTTTTTTGCAAATCTATTGCTTCTTTATGCACCTCTCTTGCTTGTTTAAGCACCTCTCTTGCTTCGTTCTGTACCTGTCTTGCTTCTTTCTGCACTTCTCTTGCCTTTCTGTACCTTTCTTCCACTTTCTACACCTCTCTTGCTTCTCGCTGCACCTCTCTTGCTTCTTTCTACACTTCTCTTGCCTCTTTCTGAGCTTTTCTTGCCTCTTTCTGTAGTTCTTTTGCTTCTTTGTGCACATTTATTTGCCTTTCGGCACCTACCTTGTGTCTTTCTGCACTTCTCTTGCTTCTTTCTATACCTCTCTTGCCTCTTTCTGCACCTCTCTTGTTTCTTTCTGCACCCCTCTTGCCTCTTTCTGCACCTCACTTGCCTCTTTCTGCACCCCACTCTCTTCTTTTTGCACCTCTCTTGCTTCTATTTGCATCTTTCTTGCTTGTTTCTGCACCTCTCTTAGTTCTTTCTGCACTTCTCTTGCATTTTTCTATACCATTCCTGCTTCTTTCTGCAGCTTTCTTCCTCTTTTGCACCTCTCTTCCCTCTCTCTGCACCTTCCTTGCTTCTTTCTCCAATCCTCTGCCTCTTTCTGTACCTCTGATGCTTATTTCTGCACCTCTCTTTTCTCTTTCTGCACTTCTGTTGTCTCTTTCTGCACTTCTCTTGCCTCTTTCTGCACTTCTTGTGCATCTGTGTACCCTTCTCTTTCGTCTTTCTGCAGCAGTCTTCCTCTTTCTGCACTTCTCCTGCTTCTTTTGTACCCATCTTGCCTCTTTCTCTACTTCTCTTGCCTCTTTCTGCACCTCTCTTGCCTATTTTGTTATCTCTGTTGCCTATTTCTGCCTTCTCTTGCCTCTTTCTGTAATTCTCTTGCATCTTTTTGCACCTCCCTTGCCTCTTTCTGCACCTTTCTTCTTCTTTCTGCACCTCTCTTGCCTCTTTCTGCATCTCTCTTGCTTCTTTCTGCACCTCTTTTGCTTCTTTCTGCACCTCTCTTCCTCTTTCTGCACCTTTCTTCCTTTTTTGCAACTCGCACCTCTCTTGCTTGTTTAAGCACCTCTCTTGCTTCTTTTTGTACCTGTCTTGCTTCTTTCTGCACTTCTCTTGCCTTTTTCTGCACTTCTCTTGTCTCTTTTTGCACTTCTCTTGCTTCTTTCTGTATCTCTCGTGCCTCTTTTTGTATCTCTCTTGCTTCTTTTTACACCCCTCTTGCCTCTTTCTGCACCTCACTTGCCTTTTTCTGCATCTCACTCTTTTCTTTCTTCACTTCTCTTGCTTGTTTCTGTACCTTTCTTGCTTGTTTCTGCACCTCTCTTAGTTGATTCTGCACTTCTCTTGTCTTTTTCTATACGTTTCTTGCTTCTTTCTGCACCTCTCTTTATCTTTCTGCTCCTCTCTTGCTTCTTTCTTCACCTCTCTTGGCATTTTTGCACCTCTCTTCCTTTTTCTGCATGTCTCTTTTCTCTTTTTGCACTTCTGATGACTCTTTCTGCACTTCTGTTGCCTCTTTCTGCACTTCTATTGCAACTTTTTCCTCTTCTCTTCCTTCTTTCTGCACCAGTCTTCCTCTTTTTGCACTTCTCTTCCTTCTTTCTGCATGTCACTTGCCTCTTTCTGCATCTTTCTTGTCTCTTTCTGTACTTCTCTTGTCTCTTTCTGCACTTCTCCTGCATCTTTGTGCACCTCTCTTGCCTCTTTCTGCAACTTTCTTCCTCTTTCTGCACTCCTCTTGCCTCTTTCTGTAGCGCTCTTGCTTCTTTCCGCCCCTGTCTTGCTTCTTTCTGCTCCTCTCTTGCTACTTTCTGCACATTACTCTCTTCTTTCTGCACCTCTCTTGCTTCTTTCTGCACCTCTCTTAGTTATTTCTGCACTTATCTTGTGTTTTTCTGCACCTCTGTTGCTTCTTTCTGCACCTCTCTTCCTGTTTCTGATCCTCTCTTGCTTCTTTCTCCCCCTCTCTTGCTTCTTTCTCCCCTTATCTTGCATGTTTCTGTACCTCTCTTCCTCTTTTTCCACCTGTCTTGCTTCTTTCTGCTCCTCTCCTGCTTCTTTCTCCACTTCTATTGCCTCTTTCTGCATTTCTCTTCCTTCTCTCTATACCTCTCTTACTTCTTTCTCCATTTGTCTTGACTCTTTCTGCACATCTCTTCCTTCTTTCTGCACCTCTCTTTTCTATTTCTTCACTTTTGTTGCCTCTTTCTGCACTTCTCTTGCCTCTTTCTGCTCTTCTATTGCATCTTTCTCCACTATTCTTCCATCTTTCTGCAGCAGTCTTCCTCTTTCTGCAATTCATTTGCTTCTTTCTGCACCCCACTTCCCACTCTCTGAACCTCTCTTGCTTCTATCTGCATCTCTCTTGCCTCTTTATGCATCTCTCTTTTCTCTTTCCTCACTTCTCTTGCCTTTTTCTGCACTTCTTTTGAATCTTTGTGCACCTCTCTTGCCTCTTTCTGTAACTTTCTTCCTCTTTCTGCACTTCTCTTGCCTCTTTCTGCACCTTTCTTCCTCTTTCTACAACTCTCTTGCTTCTTTCTGCACCTTTCTTGCTGCTTTCTGCATCTGTCTTGCTTCTTTCTGCACTTCCCTTGCCTCTTTCTGCACTTCTCTAGCCTCTTTCTGTAGTATTTTTACTTCTTTCTGCACATGTCTTCGTCTTTCTGCACTTCTCTTGTCTCTTTCTGCTCTTCTCTTGCTTCTTTCTATACCTCTCTTGCCTCTTTCTGCACCTCTCCTGCTTCTTTATGCACCCTCTTGCCTCTTTCTGCACCTCACTTGCCTCTTTCTGCACCCCACTCTCTTCTTTCTGCACCTCTCTTGCTTCTTTTTGCACCTTTCTTGCTTTTTCTGCACCTCTCTTAGTTCTTTCTGCACTTGTCTTGCGTTTTCTATACCACTCCTCCTTCTTTCTACAGCTCTCTTCCTCTTTCTGCACCTTTCTTCCCTCTCTCTGCCCCCAATGCTTCTTTCTCTAATCCTCTTGCCTCTTTCTGTACCTCTGATGCTTCTTTCTGCACCTCTCTTTTCTCTTTCTGCACTTCTGTTGCCTCTTTCTGCACTTCTCTTGCCTATTTTCTGCACTTTTTGTGCATTTTTCTACACTTCTCTTCCTTCTTTCTGTACCAGTCTTCCTCTTTCTGCACTCCTCCTGCTTCTTTCTGTACCCTACTTGCCTTTTTCTGTACCTCTCTTGCCTCTTTCTGCACCTCTCTTGCCTCTTTCTGTATCTCTGTTACCTTTTTCTGACTTCCCTTGCCTCTTTGTACCTCTCTTGCATCTTTGTGCACCTCTCTTGCCTCTTTCTGCACCGTTCTTCTTCTTTCTGCACCTCTTTTGCTTCTTTCTGCACCTCTCTTCCTCTCTCTGCACCTTTCTTCCTTTTTTGCAACTCTATTGCTTCTTTATGCACCTCTCTTCCTTGTTTAAGCACCTCTCTTGCTTTGTTCTGTACCTGTCTTGCTTCTTTCTGCACTTCTTTTGCCTTTTTCTGCACTTCTGTTGTCTCTTTATGCACCTCTCTTCCTCTTTCTGCACCTCTCTTGCTTCTTTCTACTCCTCTCTTGCTTCTTTCTAAACTTCTATGGCCTCTTTCTGCACTTTTCTTCCGTCTCTCTGTACTTCTCTTACTTCTTTCTCCACTTGTCTTGCCTCTTTATGCACCTCTCTTGCTTCTTTCTGCACCTCTCTTTTCTCTTTCTGCACTTTTGTTGCCTCTTTCTGCACTTCTCTTACCTCTTTCTTCACTTCTATTGTGTCTTTCTGCACCTCTCTTGACTTTTTCTGCATCTCTCTTGTCTCTTTCTGTACTTCTCTTGCTTCTTTCTGCACTTCTCTTGCATCTTTGTGCACCTCACTTGCCTCTTACTGCAACTTTCTTCATCTTTCTGCACTTCTCTTGCCTCTTTCAGTATCTCTCTTGCTGCTTTCTGCTCCTCTCTTTCCTCTTTCATCACTTCTCTTGCTTCTTTCTGCACTTCTCTTACCTTTTTCTGCACCTCTCTTGCTTCTTTCTGCACCTTTCTTTCTCTTTCTGTACCTTTCTTCTACTTTCTACACCTCTCTTGCTTCTCGCTGCACCTCTCTTGCTTCTTTCTGCAGCTGTCTTGCTTCTTTCTACACTTCTCTTGCCTCTTTCTGAGCTTCTCTTGCCTCTTTCTGTAGTTCTTTTGCTTCTTTGTGCACATTTATTTGTCTTTCTGCACTTCTCTTGTCTCTTTCTGCACTTCTCTTGCTTCTTTCTATACCTCTCTTGCCTCTTTCTGCACCTCTCTTGATTCTTTCTGCACCCCTCTTGCCTCTTTCTGCACCTCACTTGCCTCTTTCTGCACCCCACTCTCTTCTTTTTGCACCTCTCTTGCTTCTATTTGCATCTTTCTTCTTGTTTCTGCACCTCTCTTAGTTCTTTCTGCACTTGTCTTGCGTTTTTCTATACCATTCCTACTTCTTTCTGCAGATTTCTTCCTCTTTCGCACCTCTCTTCCCTCTCTCTGCACCTTCCTTGCTTCTTTCTCCAATCCTCCTGCCTCTTTCTGTACCTCTGATGCTTATTTCTGCACCTCTCTTTTCTCTTTCTGCACTTCTGTTGCCTCTTTCTGCACTTCTCTTGCCTCTTTCTGCACTTCTTGTGCATCTGTCTACCCTTCTCTCTTCTTCTTTCTGCAGCAGTCTTCCTCTTTCTGCACTTCTCCTGCTTCTTTTTGTACCCATCTTGCCTCTTTCTCTACTTCTCTTGCCTCTTTCTGCACCTCTCTTGCCTATTTTGTTATCTCTGTTGCCTATTTCTGCCTTCTCTTGCTTCTTTCTGTAATTCTCTTGCATCTTTTTGCACCTCTCTTGCCTCTTTGTACCTCTCTTGCCTCTTTGTGCACCTCTCTTGCCTCTTTCTGCACCGTTCTTCATCTTTCTGCACCTTTTTTGCTTCTTTCTGCACCTCTCTTCCTCTCTCTGCACCTTTCTTCCTTTTTTGCAACTCTATTGCTTCTTTATGCACCTCTCTTGCTTGTTTAAGCACCTCTCTTGCTTTGTTCTGTACCTGTCTTGCTTCTTTCTGCACTTCTCTTGCCTTTTTCTGCACTTCTGTTGTCTCTTTATGCACCTCTCTTCCTCTTTCTGCACCTCTCTTGCTTCTTTCTACTCCTCTCTTGCTTCTTTCTAAACTTCTACGGCCTCTTTCTGCACTTTTCTTCCGTCTCTCTGTACTTCTCTTACTTCTTTCTCCACTTGTCTTGCCTCTTTCTGCACATCTCTTGCTTCTTTCTGCACCTCTCTTTTCTCTTTCTGCACTTTTGTTGCCTCTTTCTGCACTTCTCTTACCTCTTTCTTCACTTCTATTGTGTCTTTCTGCACCTCTCTTGACTTTTTCTGCATCTCTCTTGTCTCTTTCTGTACTTCTCTTGCTTCTTTCTGCACTTCTCTTGCATCTTTGTGCACCTCTCTTGCCTCTTACTGCAACTTTCTTCATCTTTCTGCACTTCTCTTGCTTCTTTCTGCACTTCTCTTACCTTTTCTGCACCTCTCTTGCTTCTTTCTGCACCTTTCTTTCTCTTTCTGTACCTTTCTTCCACTTTCTACACCTCTCTTGCTTCTCGCTGCACCTCTCTTGCTTCTTTCTGCAGCTGTCTTGCTTCTTTCTACACTTCTCTTGCCTCTTTCTGAGCTTCTCTTGCCTCTTTCTGTAGTTCTTTTGCTTCTTTGTGCACATTTATTTGTCTTTCTGCACTTCTCTTGTCTCTTTCTGCACTTCTCTTGCTTCTTTCTATACCTCTCTTGCCTCTTTCTGCACCTCTCTTGATTCTTTCTGCACCCCTCTTGCCTCTTTCTGCACCTCACTTGCCTCTTTCTGCACCCCACTCTCTTCTTTTTGCACCTCTCTTGCTTCTATTTGCATCTTTCTTCTTGTTTCTGCACCTCTCTTAGTTCTTTCTGCACTTGTCTTGCGTTCTTTCTATACCATTCCTACTTCTTTCTGCAGATTTCTTCCTCTTTCGCACCTCTCTTCCCTCTCTCTGCACCTTCCTTGCTTCTTTCTCCAATCCTCCTGCCTCTTTCTGTACCTCTGATGCTTATTTCTGCACCTCTCTTTTCTCTTTCTGCACTTCTGTTGCCTCTTTCTGCACTTCTCTTGCCTCTTTCTGCACTTCTTGTGCATCTGTCTACCCTTCTCTTTCTTCTTTCTGCAGCAGTCTTCCTCTTTCTGCACTTCTCCTGCTTCTTTTTGTACCCATCTTGCCTCTTTCTCTACTTCTCTTGCCTCTTTCTGCACCTCTCTTGCCTATTTTGTTATCTCTGTTGCCTATTTCTGCCTTCTCTTGCTTCTTTCTGTAATTCTCTTGCATCTTTTTGTACCTCTCTTGCCTCTTTCTGCACCTTTCTTCTTCTTTCTGCACCTCTCTTGCCTCTTTCTGCATCTCTCTTGCTTCTTTCTGCACCTCTTTTGCTTCTTTCTGTACCTCTCTTCCTCTTTCTGCACCTTTCTTCCTTTTTTGCAACTCTATTGCTTCTTTATGCACCTCTCTTGCTTGTTTAAGCACCTCTCTTGCTTCTTTTTGTACCTGTCTTGCTTCTTTCTGCACTTCTCTTGCCTTTTTCTGCACTTCTCTTGTCTCTTTTTGCACTTCTCTTGCTTCTTTCTGTATCTCTTGTGCCTCTTTTTGTATCTCTCTTGCTTCTTTTTGCACCCCTCTTGCCTCTTTCTGCACCTCACTTGCCTCTTTCTGCATCTCACTCTTTTCTTTCTTCACTTCTCTTGCTTGTTTCTGTACCTTTCTTGCTTGTTTCTGCACCTCTCTTAGTTGATTCTGCACTTCTCTTGCCTTTTTCTATAAGTTTCTTGCTTCTTTCTGCACCTCTCTTCCTCTTTCTGCTCCTCTCTTGCTTCTTTCTTCACCTCTCTTGCTTCTTTCTCCAATTCTATTGCCTCTTTCTGTACTTCTCTTACTTCTCTCTGTACCTCTCTTGCTTCTTTCTCCACTTCTCTTGGCATTTTTGCACCTCTCTTCCTTTTTCTGCATGTCTCTTTTCTCTTTTTGCACTTCTGATGACTCTTTCTGCACTTCTGTTGCCTCTTTCTGCACTTCTATTGCAACTTTTTCCTCTTCTCTTCCTTCTTTCTGCACCAGTCTTCCTCTTTTTGCACTTCTCTTCCTTCTTTCTGCATGTCACTTGCCTCTTTCTGCATCTATCTTGTCTCTTTCTGTACTTCTCTTGTCTCTTTCTGCACTTCTCCTGCATCTTTGTGCACCTCTCTTGCCTCTTTCTGCAACTTTCTTCCACTTTCTGCACTCCTCTTGCCTTTTCTGTAGCGCTCTTGCTTCTTTCCGCCCCTGTCTTGCTTCTTTCTGCTCCTCTCCTGCTACTTTCTGCACATTACTCTCTTCTTTCTGCACCTCTCTTGCTTCTTTCTGCACCTCTCTTAGTTATTTCTGCACTTATCTTGTGTTTTTCTGCACCTCTGTTGCTTCTTTCTGCACCTCTCTTCCTGTTTCTGATCGTCTCTTGCTTCTTTCTCCCCTCTCTTGCTTCTTTCTCCCCTTATCTTGCATTTTTCTGTACCTCTCTTCCTCTTTTTCCACCTCTCTTGCTTCTTTCTGCTCCTCTCCTGCTTCTTTCTCCACTTCTATTGCCTCTTTCTGCATTTCTCTTCCTTCTCTCTATACCTCTCTTACTTCTTTCTCCATTTGTCTTGCCTCTTTCTTCACATCTCTTCCTTCTTTCTGCACCTCTCTTTTCTATTTCTGCACTTTTGTTGCCTCTTTCTGCACTTCTCTTGCCTCTTTCTGCTCTTCTATGGCATCTTTCTCCACTATTCTTCCATCTTTCTGCAGCAGTCTTCCTCTTTCTGCAATTCTTTTGCTTCTTTCTGCACCCCACTTCCCACTCTCTGAACCTCTCTTGCTTCTATCTGCATCTCTCTTGCCTCTTTATGCATCTCTCTTTCTCTTTCCTCACTTCTCTTGCCTTTTTCTGCACTTCTTTTGCATCTTTGTGCACCTCTCTTGCCTCTTTCTGTAACTTTCTTCCTCTTTCTGCACTTCTCTTGCCTCTTTCTGCACCTTTCTTCCTCTTTCTACAACTCTCTTGCTTCTTTCTGCACCTCTCTTGCTGCTTTCTGCATCTGTCTTGCTTCTTTCTGCACTTCCCTTGCCTCTTTCTGCACTTCTCTAGGCTCTTTCTGTAGTATTTTACTTCTTTCTGCACATGTCTTCGTCTTTCTGCACTTCTCTTGTCTCTTTCTGCTCTTCTCTTGTTTCTTTCTATACCTCTCTTGCCTCTTTCTGCACCTCTCTTGCTTTTTATGCACCCTCTTGCCTCTTTCTGCACCTCACTTGCCTCTTTCTGCACCCCACTCTCTTCTTTCTGCACCTCTCTTGCTTCTTTTTGCACCTTTCTTGCTTTTTCTGCACCTCTCTTAGTTCTTTCTGCACTTGTCTTGCGTTTTCTATACCACTCCTCCTTCTTTCTACAGCTCTCTTCCTCTTTCTGCACCTTTCTTCCCTCTCTCTGCCCCAATGCTTCTTTCTCTAATCCTCTTGCCTCTTTCTGTACCTCTGATGCTTCTTTCTGCACCTCTCTTTTCTCTTTCTGCACTTCTGTTGCCTCTTTCTGCACTTCTCTTGCCTATTTTCTGCACTTTTTGTGCATTTTTTTACACTTCTCTTCCTTCTTTCTGTACCAATCTTCCTCTTTCTGCACTCCTCCTGCTTCTTTCTGTACCCTACTTGCCTTTTTCTGTACCTCTCTTGCCTCTTTCTGCACCTCTCTTGCCTCTTTCTGTATCTCTGTTACCTTTTTCTGACTTCTCTTGCCTCTTTGTACCTCTCTTGCATCTTTGTGCACCTCTCTTGCCTCTTTCTGCACCGTTCTTCTTCTTTCTGTACCTTTTTTGCTTCTTTCTGCACCTCTCTTCCTCTCTCTGCACCTTTCTTCCTTTTTTGCAACTCTATTGCTTCTTTATGCACCTCTCTTGCTTGTTTAAGCACCTCTCTTGCTTCTGTTCTGTACCTGTCTTGCTTCTTTCTGCACTTCTCTTGCCTTTTTCTGCACTTCTGTTGTCTCTTTATGCACCTCTCTTCCTCTTTCTGCACCTCTCTTGCTTCTTTCTACTCCTCTCTTGCTTCTTTCTCCCCTTATCTTGCATTTTTCTGTACCTCTCTTCCTCTTTTTCCACCTCTCTTGCTTCTTTCTGCTCCTCTCCTGCTTCTTTCTCCACTTCTATTGCCTCTTTCTGCACCTCTCTTCCTGTTTCTGATCGTCTCTTGCTTCTTTCTCCCCTCTCTTGCTTCTTTCTCCCCTTATCTTGCATTTTTCTGTACCTCTCTTCCTCTTTTTCCACCTCTCTTGCTTCTTTCTGCTCCTCTCCTGCTTCTTTCTCCACTTCTATTGCCTCTTTCTGCATTTCTCTTCCTTCTCTCTATACCTCTCTTACTTCTTTCTCCATTTGTCTTGCCTCTTTCTTCACATCTCTTCCTTCTTTCTGCACCTCTCTTTTCTATTTCTGCACTTTTGTTGCCTCTTTCTGCACTTCTCTTGCCTCTTTCTGCTCTTCTATGGCATCTTTCTCCACTATTCTTCCATCTTTCTGCAGCAGTCTTCCTCTTTCTGCAATTCTTTTGCTTCTTTCTGCACCCCACTTCCCACTCTCTGAACCTCTCTTGCTTCTATCTGCATCTCTCTTGCCTCTTTATGCATCTCTCTTTTCTCTTTCCTCACTTCTCTTGCCTTTTTCTGCACTTCTTTTGCATCTTTGTGCACCTCTCTTGCCTCTTTCTGTAACTTTCTTCCTCTTTCTGCACTTCTCTTGCCTCTTTCTGCACCTTTCTTCCTCTTTCTACAACTCTCTTGCTTCTTTCTGCACCTCTCTTGCTGCTTTCTGCATCTGTCTTGCTTCTTTCTGCACTTCCCTTGCCTCTTTCTGCACTTCTCTAGGCTCTTTCTGTAGTATTTTTACTTCTTTCTGCACATGTCTTCGTCTTTCTGCACTTCTCTTGTCTCTTTCTGCTCTTCTCTTGTTTCTTTCTATACCTCTCTTGCCTCTTTCTGCACCTCTCTTGCTTCTTTATGCACCCCTCTTGCCTCTTTCTGCACCTCACTTGCCTCTTTCTGCACCCCACTCTCTTCTTTCTGCACCTCTCTTGCTTCTTTTTGCACCTTTCTTGCTTTTTTCTGCACCTCTCTTAGTTCTTTCTGCACTTGTCTTGCGTTTTTCTATACCACTCCTCCTTCTTTCTACAGCTCTCTTCCTCTTTCTGCACCTTTCTTCCCTCTCTCTGCCCCAATGCTTCTTTCTCTAATCCTCTTGCCTCTTTCTGTACCTCTGATGCTTCTTTCTGCACCTCTCTTTTCTCTTTCTGCACTTCTGTTGCCTCTTTCTGCACTTCTCTTGCCTATTTTCTGCACTTTTTGTGCATTTTTTACACTTCTCTTCCTTCTTTCTGTACCAATCTTCCTCTTTCTGCACTCCTCCTGCTTCTTTCTGTACCCTACTTGCCTTTTTCTGTACCTCTCTTGCCTCTTTCTGCACCTCTCTTGCCTCTTTCTGTATCTCTGTTACCTTTTTCTGACTTCTCTTGCCTCTTTGTACCTCTCTTGCATCTTTGTGCACCTCTCTTGCCTCTTTCTGCACCGTTCTTCTTCTTTCTGTACCTTTTTGCTTCTTTCTGCACCTCTCTTCCTCTCTCTGCACCTTTCTTCCTTTTTGCAACTCTATTGCTTCTTTATGCACCTCTCTTGCTTGTTTAAGCACCTCTCTTGCTTTGTTCTGTACCTGTCTTGCTTCTTTCTGCACTTCTCTTGCCTTTTTCTGCACTTCTGTTGTCTCTTTATGCACCTCTCTTCCTCTTTCTGCACCTCTCTTGCTTCTTTCTACTCCTCTCTTGCTTCTTTCTAAACTTCTACGTCCTCTTTCTGCACTTTTCTTCCGTCTCTCTGTACTTCTCTTACTTCTTTCTCCACTTGTCTTGCCTCTTTCTGCACCTCTCTTGCTTCTTTCTGCACCTCTCTTTTCTCTTTCTGCACTTTTGTTGCCTCTTTCTGCACTTCTCTTACCTCTTTCTTCACTTCTATTGTGTCTTTCTGCACCTCTCTTGACTTTTCTGCATCTCTCTTGTCTCTTTCTGTACTTCTCTTGCTTCTTTCTGCACTTCTCTTGCATCTTTGTGCACCTCTCTTGCCTCTTACTGCAACTTTCTTCATCTTTCTGCACTTCTCTTGCTTCTTTCTGCACTTCTCTTACCTTTTTCTGCACCTCTCTTGCTTCTTTCTGCACCTTTCTTTCTCTTTCTGTACCTTTCTTCCACTTTCTACACCTCTCTTGCTTCTCGCTGCACCTCTCTTGCTTCTTTCTGCAGCTGTCTTGCTTCTTTCTACACTTCTCTTGCCTCTTTCTGAGCTTCTCTTGCCTCTTTCTGTAGTTCTTTTGCTTCTTTGTGCACATTTATTTGTCTTTCTGCACTTCTCTTGTCTCTTTCTGCACTTCTCTTGCTTCTTTCTATACCTCTCTTGCCTCTTTCTGCACCTCTCTTGCTTCTTTCTGCACCCTCTTGCCTCTTTCTGCAACTCACTTGCCTCTTTCTGCACCCCACTCTCTTCTTTTTGCACCTCTCTTGCTTCTATTTGCATCTTTCTTGCTTGTTTCTGCACCTCTCTTAGTTCTTTCTGCACTTGTCTTGCGTTTTTCTATACCATTCCTGCTTCTTTCTGCAGATTTCTTCCTCTTTCATACCTCTCTTCCCTCTCTCTGCACCTTCCTTGCTTCTTTCTCCAATCCTCCTGCCTCTTTCTGTACCTCTGATGCTTATTTCTGCACCTCTCTTTTCTCTTTCTGCACTTCTGTTGCCTCTTTCTGCACTTCTCTTGCCTCTTTCTGCACTTCTTGTGCATCTGTCTACCCTTCTCTTTCTTCTTTCTGCAGCAGTCTTCCTCTTTCTGCACTTCTCCTGCTTCTTTTTGTACCCATCTTGCCTCTTTCTCTACTTCTCTTGCCTCTTTCTGCACCTCTCTTGCCTATTTTGTTATCTCTGTTGCCTATTTCTGCCTTCTCTTGCCTCTTTCTGTAATTCTCTTGCATCTTTTGCACCTCTCTTGCCTCTTTCTGCACCTTCTTCTTTCTGCACCTCTCTTGCCTCTTTCTGCATCTCTCGTGCTTCTTTCTGCACCTCTTTTGCTTCTTTCTGTACCTCTCTTCCTCTTTCTGCACCTTTCTTCCTTTTTGCAACTCTATTGCTTCTTTATGCACCTCTCTTGCTTGTTTAAGCACCTCTCTTGCTTCTTTTGTACCTGTCTTGCTTCTTTCTGCACTTCTCTTGCCTTTTTCTGCACTTCTCTTGTCTCTTTTTGCACTTCTCTTGCTTCTTTCTGTATCTCTCGTGCCTCTTTTTGTATCTCTCTTGCTTCTTTTTGCACCCCTCTTGCCTCTTTCTGCACCTCACTTGCCTTTTCTGCATCTCACTCTTTTCTTTCTTCACTTCTCTTGCTTGTTTCTGTACCTTTCTTGCTTGTTTCTGCACCTCTCTTAGTTGATTCTGCACTTCTCTTGCCTTTTTCTATAAGTTTCTTGCTTCTTTCTGCACCTCTCTTCCTCTTTCTGCTCCTCTCTTGCTTCTTTCTTCACCTCTCTTGCTTCTTTCTCCAATTCTATTGCCTCTTTCTGTACTTCTCTTACTTCTCTCTGTACCTCTCTTGCTTCTTTCTCCACTTCTCTTGGCATTTTTGCACCTCTCTTCCTTTTTCTGCATGTCTCTTTTCTCTTTTTGCACTTCTGATGACTCTTTCTGCACTTCTGTTGCCTCTTTCTGCACTTCTATTGCAACTTTTTCCTCTTCTCTTCCTTCTTTCTGCACCAGTCTTCCTCTTTTTGCACTTCTCTTCCTTCTTTCTGCATGTCACTTGCCTCTTTCTGCATCTATCTTGTCTCTTTCTGTACTTCTCTTGTCTCTTTCTGCACTTCTCCTGCATCTTTGTGCACCTCTCTTGCCTCTTTCTGCAACTTTCTTCCTCTTTCTGCACTCCTCTTGCCTTTTTCTGTAGCGCTCTTGCTTCTTTCCGCCCCTGTCTTGCTTCTTTCTGCTCCTCTCTTGCTACTTTCTGCACATTACTCTCTTCTTTCTGCACCTCTCTTGCTTCTTTCTGCACCTCTCTTAGTTATTTCTGCACTTATCTTGTGTTTTTCTGCACCTCTGTTGCTTCTTTCTGCACCTCTCTTCCTGTTTCTGATCCTCTCTTGCTTCTTTCTCCCCCTCTCTTGCTTCTTTCTCCCCTTATCTTGCATTTTTCTGTACCTCTCTTCCTCTTTTTCCACCTCTCTTGCTTCTTTCTGCTCCTCTCCTGCTTCTTTCTCCACTTCTATTGCCTCTTTCTGCATTTCTCTTCCTTCTCCCTATACCTCTCTTACTTCTTTCTCCATTTGTCTTGCCTCTTTCTGCACATCTCTTCCTTCTTTCTGCACCTCTCTTTTCTATTTCTGCACTTTTGTTGCCTCTTTCTGCACTTCTCTTGCCTCTTTCTGCTCTTCTATTGCATCTTTCTCCACTATTCTTCCATCTTTCTGCAGCAGTCTTCCTCTTTCCGCACTTCTTTTGCTTCTTTCTGCACCCCACTTCCCACTCTCTAAACCTCTCTTGCTTCTATCTGCATCTCTCTTGCCTCTTTATGCATCTCTCTTTTCTCTTTCCTCACTTCTCTTGCCTTTTTCTGCACTTCTTTTGCATCTTTGTGCACCTCTCTTGCCTCTTTCTGTAACTTTCTTCCTCTTTCTGCACTTCTCTTGCCTCTTTCTGCACCTTTCTTCCTCTTTCTACAACTCTCTTGCTTCTTTCTGCACCTCTCTTGCTGCTTTCTGCATCTGTCTTGCTTCTTTCTGCACTTCCCTTGCCTCTTTCTGCACTTCTCTAGCCTCTTTCTGTAGTATTTTTACTTCTTTCTGCACATGTCTTCGTCTTTCTGCACTTCTCTTGTCTCTTTCTGCTCTTCTCTTGCTTCTTTCTATACCTCTCTTGCCTCTTTCTGCACCTTTCTTGCTTCTTTATGCACCCCTCTTGCCTCTTTCTGCACCTCACTTGCCTCTTTCTGCACCCCACTCTCTTCTTTCTGCACCTCTCTTGCTTCTTTTTGCACCTTTCTTGCTTTTTTCTGCACCTCTCTTAGTTCTGTCTGCACTTGTCTTGCGTTTTTCTATACCACTCCTCCTTCTTTCTACAGCTCTCTTCCTCTTTCTGCACCTCTCTTCCCTCTCTCTGCCCCCCAATGCTTCTTTCTCTAAACCTCTTGCCTCTTTCTGTACCTCTGATGCTTCTTTCTGCACCTCTCTTTTCTCTTTCTGCACTTCTGTTGCCTCTTTCTGCACTTCTCTTGCCTATTTTCTGCACTTTTTGTGCATTTTTCTACACTTCTCTTCCTTCTTTCTGTACCAGTCTTCCTCTTTCTGCACTCCTCCTGCTTCTTTCTGTACCCTACTTGCCTTTTTCTGTACCTCTCTTGCCTCTTTCTGCACCTCTCTTGCCTCTTTCTGTATCTCTGTTACCTTTTTCTGACTTCTCTTGCCTCTTTGTACCTCTCTTGCATCTTTGTGCACCTCTCTTGCCTCTTTCTGCACCGTTCTTCTTCTTTCTGCACCTCTTTTGCTTCTTTCTGCACCTCTCTTCCTCTCTCTGCACCTTTCTTCCTTTTTTGCAACTCTATTGCTTCTTTATGCACCTCTCTTGCTTGTTTAAGCACCTCTCTTGCTTTGTTCTGTACCTGTCTTGCTTCTTTCTGCACTTCTCTTGCCTTTTTCTGCACTTCTGTTGTCTCTTTATGCACCTCTCTTCCTCTTTCTGCACCTCTCTTGCTTCTTTCTACTCCTCTCTTGCTTCTTTCTAAACTTCTACGGCCTCTTTCTGCACTTTTCTTCCGTCTCTCTGTACTTCTCTTACTTCTTTCTCCACTTGTCTTGCCTCTTTCTGCACCTCTCTTGCTTCTTTCTGCACCTCTCTTTTCTCTTTCTGCACTTTTGTTGCCTCTTTCTGCACTTCTCTTACCTCTTTCTTCACTTCTATTGTGTCTTTCTGCACCTCTCTTGACTTTTTCTGCATCTCTCTTGTCTCTTTCTGTACTTCTCTTGCTTCTTTCTGCACTTCTCTTGCATCTTTGTGCACCTCTCTTGCCTCTTACTGCAACTTTCTTCATCTTTCTGCACTTCTCTTGCCTCTTTATGTATCTCTCTTGCTGCTTTCTGCTCCTCTCTTGCCTCTTTCATCACTTCTCTTGCTTCTTTCTGCACTTCTCTTACCTTTTTCTGCACCTCTCTTGCTTCTTTCTGCACCTTTCTTTCTCTTGCTGTACCTTTCTTCCACTTTCTACACCTCTCTTGCTTCTCGCTGCACCTCTCTTGCTTCTTTCTGCAGCTGTCTTGCTTCTTTCTACACTTCTCTTGCCTCTTTCTGAGCTACTCTTGCCTCTTTCTGTAGTTCTTTTTGCTTCTTTGTGCACATTTATTTGTCTTTCTGCACTTCTCTTGTCTCTTTCTGCACTTCTCTTGCTTCTTTCTATACCTCTCTTGCCTCTTTCTGCACCTCTCTTGCTTCTTTCTGCACCCCTCTTGCCTCTTTCTGCAACTCACTTGCCTCTTTCTGCACCCCACTCTCTTCTTTTTGCACCTCTCTTGCTTCTATTTGCATCTTTATTGCTTGTTTCTGCACCTCTCTTAGTTCTTTCTGCACTTGTCTTGCGTTTTTCTATACCATTCCTGCTTCTTTCTGCATATTTCTTCCTCTTTCGCACCTCTCTTCCCTCTCTCTGCACCTTCCTTGCTTCTTTCTCCAATCCTCCTGCCTCTTTCTGTACCTCTGATGCTTATTTCTGCACCTCTCTTTTCTCTTTCTGCACTTCTGTTGCCTCTTTCTGCACTTCTCTTGCCTCTTTCTGCACTTCTTGTGCATCTGTCTACCCTTCTCTTTCTTCTTTCTGCAGCAGTCTTCCTCTTTCTGCACTTCTCCTGCTTCTTTTTGTACCCATCTTGCCTCTTTCTCTACTTCTCTTGCCTCTTTCTGCACCTCTCTTGCCTATTTTGTTATCTCTGTTGCCTATTTCTGCCTTCTCTTGCCTCTTTCTGTAATTCTCTTGCATCTTTTTGCACCTCTCTTGCCTCTTTCTGCACCTTCTTCTTTCTGCACCTCTCTTGCCTCTTTCTGCATCTCTCTTGCTTCTTTCTGCACCTCTTTTGCTTCTTTCTGTACCTCTCTTCCTCTTTCTGCACCTTTCTTCCTTTTTGCAACTCTATTGCTTCTTTATGCACCTCTCTTGCTTGTTTAAGCACCTCTCTTGCTTCTTTTTGTACCTGTCTTGCTTCTTTCTGCACTTCTCTTGCCTTTTTCTGCACTTCTCTTGTCTCTTTTTGCACTTCTCTTGCTTCTTTCTGTATCTCTCGTGCCTCTTTTTGTATCTCTCTTGCTTCTTTTTGCACCCCTCTTGCCTCTTTCTGCACCTCACTTGCCTTTTTCTGCATCTCACTCTTTTCTTTCTTCACTTCTCTTGCTTGTTTCTGTACCTTTCTTGCTTGTTTCTGCACCTCTCTTAGTTGATTCTGCACTTCTCTTGCCTTTTTCTATAAGTTTCTTGCTTCTTTCTGCACCTCTCTTCCTCTTTCTGCTCCTCTCTTGCTTCTTTCTTCACCTCTCTTGCTTCTTTCTCCAATTCTATTGCCTCTTTCTGTACTTCTCTTACTTCTCTCTGTACCTCTCTTGCTTCTTTCTCCACTTCTCTTGGCATTTTTGCACCTCTCTTCCTTTTTCTGCATGTCTCTTTTCTCTTTTTGCACTTCTGATGACTCTTTCTGCACTTCTGTTGCCTCTTTCTGCACTTCTATTGCAACTTTTTCCTCTTCTCTTCCTTCTTTCTGCACCAGTCTTCCTCTTTTTGCACTTCTCTTCCTTCTTTCTGCATGTCACTTGCCTCTTTCTGCATCTATCTTGTCTCTTTCTGTACTTCTCTTGTCTCTTTCTGCACTTCTCCTGCATCTTTGTGCACCTCTCTTGCCTCTTTCTGCAACTTTCTTCCTCTTTCTGCACTCCTCTTGCCTTTTTCTGTAGCGCTCTTGCTTCTTTCCGCCCCTGTCTTGCTTCTTTCTGCTCCTCTCCTGCTACTTTCTGCACATTACTCTCTTCTTTCTGCACCTCTCTTGCTTCTTTCTGCACCTCTCTTAGTTATTTCTGCACTTATCTTGTGTTTTTCTGCACCTCTGTTGCTTCTTTCTGCACCTCTCTTCCTGTTTCTGATCGTCTCTTGCTTCTTTCTCCCCCTCTCTTGCTTCTTTCTCCCCTTATCTTGCATTTTTCTGTACCTCTCTTCCTCTTTTTCCACCTCTCTTGCTTCTTTCTGCTCCTCTCCTGCTTCTTTCTCCACTTCCATTGCCTCTTTCTGCATTTCTCTTCCTTCTCTCTATACCTCTCTTACTTCTTTCTCCATTTGTCTTGCCTCTTTCTGCACATCTCTTCCTTCTTTCTGCACCTCTCTTTTCTATTTCTGCACTTTTGTTGCCTCTTTCTGCACTTCTCTTGCCTCTTTCTGCTCTTCTATGGCATCTTTCTCCACTATTCTTCCATCTTTCTGCAGCAGTCTTCCTCTTTCTGCAATTCTTTTGCTTCTTTCTGCACCCCACTTCCCACTCTCTGAACCTCTCTTGCTTCTATCTGCATCTCTCTTGCCTCTTTATGCATCTCTCTTTTCTCTTTCCTCACTTCTCTTGCCTTTTTCTGCACTTCTTTTGCATCTTTGTGCACCTCTCTTGCCTCTTTCTGTAACTTTCTTCCTCTTTCTGCACTTCTCTTGCCTCTTTCTGCACCTTTCTTCCTCTTTCTACAACTCTCTTGCTTCTTTCTGCACCTCTCTTGCTGCTTTCTGCATCTGTCTTGCTTCTTTCTGCACTTCCCTTGCCTCTTTCTGCACTTCTGTAGGCTCTTTCTGTAGTATTTTTACTTCTTTCTGCACATGTCTTCGTCTTTCTGCACTTCTCTTGTCTCTTTCTGCTCTTCTCTTGCTTCTTTCTATACCTCTCTTGCCTCTTTCTGCACCTCTCTTGCTTCTTTATGCACCCCTCTTGCCTCTTTCTGCACCTCACTTGCCTCTTTCTGCACCCCACTCTCTTCTTTCTGCACCTCTCTTGCTTCTTTTTGCACCTTTCTTGCTTTTTCTGCACCTCTCTTAGTTCTTTCTGCACTTGTCTTGCGTTTTCTATACCACTCCTCCTTCTTTCTACAGCTCTCTTCCTCTTTCTGCACCTTTCTTCCCTCTCTCTGCCCCAATGCTTCTTTCTCTAATCCTCTTGCCTCTTTCTGTACCTCTGATGCTTCTTTCTGCACCTCTCTTTTCTCTTTCTGCACTTCTGTTGCCTCTTTCTGCACTTCTCTTGCCTATTTTCTGCACTTTTTGTGCATTTTTCTACACTTCTCTTCCTTCTTTCTGTACCAATCTTCCTCTTTCTGCACTCCTCCTGCTTCTTTCTGTACCCTACTTGCCTTTTTCTGTACCTCTCTTGCCTCTTTCTGCACCTCTCTTGCCTCTTTCTGTATCTCTGTTACCTTTTTCTGACTTCTCTTGCCTCTTTGTACCTCTCTTGCCTCTTTGTGCACCTCTCTTGCCTCTTTCTGCACTGTTCTTCATCTTTCTGCACCTTTTTTGCTTCTTTCTGCACCTCTCTTCCTCTCTCTGCACCTTTCTTCCTTTTTTGCAACTCTATTGCTTCTTTATGCACCTCTCTTGCTTGTTTAAGCACCTCTCTTGCTTTGTTCTGTACCTGTCTTGCTTCTTTCTGCACTTCTCTTGCCTTTTTCTGCACTTCTGTTGTCTCTTTATGCACCTCTCTTCCTCTTTCTGCACCTCTCTTGCTTCTTTCTACTCCTCTCTTGCTTCTTTCTAAACTTCTACGGCCTCTTTCTGCACTTTTCTTCCGTCTCTCTGTACTTCTCTTACTTCTTTCTCCACTTGTCTTGCCTCTTTCTGCACCTCTCTTGCTTCTTTCTGCACCTCTCTTTTCTCTTTCTGCACTTTTGTTGCCTCTTTCTGCACTTCTCTTACCTCTTTCTTCACTTCTATTGTGTCTTTCTGCACCTCTCTTGACTTTTTCTGCATCTCTCTTGTCTCTTTCTGTACTTCTCTTGCTTCTTTCTGCACTTCTCTTGCATCTTTGTGCACCTCTCTTGCCTCTTACTGCAACTTTCTTCATCTTTCTGCACTTCTCTTGCTTCTTTCTGCACTTCTCTTACCTTTTTCTGCACCTCTCTTGCTTCTTTCTGCACCTTTCTTTCTCTTTCTGTACCTTTCTTCCACTTTCTACACCTCTCTTGCTTCTCGCTGCACCTCTCTTGCTTCTTTCTGCAGCTGTCTTGCTTCTTTCTACACTTCTCTTGCCTCTTTCTGAGCTTCTCTTGCCTCTTTCTGTAGTTCTTTTGCTTCTTTGTGCACATTTATTTGTCTTTCTGCACTTCTCTTGTTTCTTTCTGCACTTCTCTTGCTTCTTTCTATACCTCTCTT
Organism: Calotriton arnoldi; assembly: GCA_963921515.1. Classification (NCBI taxonomy): domain Eukaryota; kingdom Metazoa; phylum Chordata; class Amphibia; order Caudata; family Salamandridae; genus Calotriton; species Calotriton arnoldi. The sequence continues at coordinate 744,296 of CAWUFW010009558.1, forward strand.
GCCTCTTTCTGCACCTCTCTTGCTTCTTTCTGCACCCCTCTTGCCTCTTTCTGCAACTCACTTGCCTCTTTCTGCACCCCACTCTCTTCTTTTTGCACCTCTCTTGCTTCTATTTGCATCTTTCTTGCTTGTTTCTGCACCTCTCTTAGTTCTTTCTGCACTTGTCTTGCGTTTTTCTATACCATTCCTGCTTCTTTCTGCAGATTTCTTCCTCTTTCATACCTCTCTTCCCTCTCTCTGCACCTTCCTTGCTTCTTTCTCCAATCCTCCTGCCTCTTTCTGTACCTCTGATGCTTATTTCTGCACCTCTCTTTTCTCTTTCTGCACTTCTGTTGCCTCTTTCTGCACTTCTCTTGCCTCTTTCTGCACTTCTTGTGCATCTGTCTACCCTTCTCTTTCTTCTTTCTGCAGCAGTCTTCCTCTTTCTGCACTTCTCCTGCTTCTTTTTGTACCCATCTTGCCTCTTTCTCTACTTCTCTTGCCTCTTTCTGCACCTCTCTTGCCTATTTTGTTATCTCTGTTGCCTATTTCTGCCTTCTCTTGCCTCTTTCTGTAATTCTCTTGCATCTTTTGCACCTCTCTTGCCTCTTTCTGCACCTTCTTCTTTCTGCACCTCTCTTGCCTCTTTCTGCATCTCTCTTGCTTCTTTCTGCACCTCTTTTGCTTCTTTCTGTACCTCTCTTCCTCTTTCTGCACCTTTCTTCCTTTTTGCAACTCTATTGCTTCTTTATGCACCTCTCTTGCTTGTTTAAGCACCTCTCTTGCTTCTTTTTGTACCTGTCTTGCTTCTTTCTGCACTTCTCTTGCCTTTTTCTGCACTTCTCTTGTCTCTTTTTGCACTTCTCTTGCTTCTTTCTGTATCTCTCGTGCCTCTTTTTGTATCTCTCTTGCTTCTTTTTGCACCCCTCTTGCCTCTTTCTGCACCTCACTTGCCTTTTTCTGCATCTCACTCTTTTCTTTCTTCACTTCTCTTGCTTGTTTCTGTACCTTTCTTGCTTGTTTCTGCACCTCTCTTAGTTGATTCTGCACTTCTCTTGCCTTTTTCTATAAGTTTCTTGCTTCTTTCTGCACCTCTCTTCCTCTTTCTGCTCCTCTCTTGCTTCTTTCTTCACCTCTCTTGCTTCTTTCTCCAATTCTATTGCCTCTTTCTGTACTTCTCTTACTTCTCTCTGTACCTCTCTTGCTTCTTTCTCCACTTCTCTTGGCATTTTTGCACCTCTCTTCCTTTTTCTGCATGTCTCTTTTCTCTTTTTGCACTTCTGATGACTCTTTCTGCACTTCTGTTGCCTCTTTCTGCACTTCTATTGCAACTTTTTCCTCTTCTCTTCCTTCTTTCTGCACCAGTCTTCCTCTTTTTGCACTTCTCTTCCTTCTTTCTGCATGTCACTTGCCTCTTTCTGCATCTATCTTGTCTCTTTCTGTACTTCTCTTGTCTCTTTCTGCACTTCTCCTGCATCTTTGTGCACCTCTCTTGCCTCTTTCTGCAACTTTCTTCCTCTTTCTGCACTCCTCTTGCCTTTTTCTGTAGCGCTCTTGCTTCTTTCCGCCCCTGTCTTGCTTCTTTCTGCTCCTCTCTTGCTACTTTCTGCACATTACTCTCTTCTTTCTGCACCTCTCTTGCTTCTTTCTGCACCTCTCTTAGTTATTTCTGCACTTATCTTGTGTTTTTCTGCACCTCTGTTGCTTCTTTCTGCACCTCTCTTCCTGTTTCTGATCCTCTCTTGCTTCTTTCTCCCCCTCTCTTGCTTCTTTCTCCCCTTATCTTGCATTTTTCTGTACCTCTCTTCCTCTTTTTCCACCTCTCTTGCTTCTTTCTGCTCCTCTCCTGCTTCTTTCTCCACTTCTATTGCCTCTTTCTGCATTTCTCTTCCTTCTCCCTATACCTCTCTTACTTCTTTCTCCATTTGTCTTGCCTCTTTCTGCACATCTCTTCCTTCTTTCTGCACCTCTCTTTTCTATTTCTGCACTTTTGTTGCCTCTTTCTGCACTTCTCTTGCCTCTTTCTGCTCTTCTATTGCATCTTTCTCCACTATTCTTCCATCTTTCTGCAGCAGTCTTCCTCTTTCCGCACTTCTTTTGCTTCTTTCTGCACCCCACTTCCCACTCTCTAAACCTCTCTTGCTTCTATCTGCATCTCTCTTGCCTCTTTATGCATCTCTCTTTTCTCTTTCCTCACTTCTCTTGCCTTTTTCTGCACTTCTTTTGCATCTTTGTGCACCTCTCTTGCCTCTTTCTGTAACTTTCTTCCTCTTTCTGCACTTCTCTTGCCTCTTTCTGCACCTTTCTTCCTCTTTCTACAACTCTCTTGCTTCTTTCTGCACCTCTCTTGCTGCTTTCTGCATCTGTCTTGCTTCTTTCTGCACTTCCCTTGCCTCTTTCTGCACTTCTCTAGCCTCTTTCTGTAGTATTTTTACTTCTTTCTGCACATGTCTTCGTCTTTCTGCACTTCTCTTGTCTCTTTCTGCTCTTCTCTTGCTTCTTTCTATACCTCTCTTGCCTCTTTCTGCACCTTTCTTGCTTCTTTATGCACCCCTCTTGCCTCTTTCTGCACCTCACTTGCCTCTTTCTGCACCCCACTCTCTTCTTTCTGCACCTCTCTTGCTTCTTTTTGCACCTTTTTGCTTTTTCTGCACCTCTCTTAGTTCTGTCTGCACTTGTCTTGCGTTTTCTATACCACTCCTCCTTCTTTCTACAGCTCTCTTCCTCTTTCTGCACCTCTCTTCCCTCTCTCTGCCCCCAATGCTTCTTTCTCTAATCCTCTTGCCTCTTTCTGTACCTCTGATGCTTCTTTCTGCACCTCTCTTTTCTCTTTCTGCACTTCTGTTGCCTCTTTCTGCACTTCTCTTGCCTATTTTCTGCACTTTTTGTGCATTTTTCTACACTTCTCTTCCTTCTTTCTGTACCAGTCTTCCTCTTTCTGCACTCCTCCTGCTTCTTTCTGTACCCTACTTGCCTTTTTCTGTACCTCTCTTGCCTCTTTCTGCACCTCTCTTGCCTCTTTCTGTATCTCTGTTACCTTTTTCTGACTTCTCTTGCCTCTTTGTACCTCTCTTGCATCTTTGTGCACCTCTCTTGCCTCTTTCTGCACCGTTCTTCTTCTTTCTGCACCTCTTTTGCTTCTTTCTGCACCTCTCTTCCTCTCTCTGCACCTTTCTTCCTTTTTTGCAACTCTATTGCTTCTTTATGCACCTCTCTTGCTTGTTTAAGCACCTCTCTTGCTTTGTTCTGTACCTGTCTTGCTTCTTTCTGCACTTCTCTTGCCTTTTTCTGCACTTCTGTTGTCTCTTTATGCACCTCTCTTCCTCTTTCTGCACCTCTCTTGCTTCTTTCTACTCCTCTCTTGCTTCTTTCTAAACTTCTACGGCCTCTTTCTGCACTTTTCTTCCGTCTCTCTGTACTTCTCTTACTTCTTTCTCCACTTGTCTTGCCTCTTTCTGCACCTCTCTTGCTTCTTTCTGCACCTCTCTTTTCTCTTTCTGCACTTTTGTTGCCTCTTTCTGCACTTCTCTTACCTCTTTCTTCACTTCTATTGTGTCTTTCTGCACCTCTCTTGACTTTTTCTGCATCTCTCTTGTCTCTTTCTGTACTTCTCTTGCTTCTTTCTGCACTTCTCTTGCATCTTTGTGCACCTCTCTTGCCTCTTACTGCAACTTTCTTCATCTTTCTGCACTTCTCTTGCCTCTTTCTGTATCTCTCTTGCTGCTTTCTGCTCCTCTCTTGCCTCTTTCATCACTTCTCTTGCTTCTTTCTGCACTTCTCTTACCTTTTTCTGCACCTCTCTTGCTTCTTTCTGCACCTTTCTTTCTCTTTCTGTACCTTTCTTCCACTTTCTACACCTCTCTTGCTTCTCGCTGCACCTCTCTTGCTTCTTTCTGCAGCTGTCTTGCTTCTTTCTACACTTCTCTTGCCTCTTTCTGAGCTACTCTTGCCTCTTTCTGTAGTTCTTTTGCTTCTTTGTGCACATTTATTTGTCTTTCTGCACTTCTCTTGTCTCTTTCTGCACTTCTCTTGCTTCTTTCTATACCTCTCTTGCCTCTTTCTGCACCTCTCTTGCTTCTTTCTGCACCCCTCTTGCCTCTTTCTGCAACTCACTTGCCTCTTTCTGCACCCCACTCTCTTCTTTTTGCACCTCTCTTGCTTCTATTTGCATCTTTATTGCTTGTTTCTGCACCTCTCTTAGTTCTTTCTGCACTTGTCTTGCGTTTTTCTATACCATTCCTGCTTCTTTCTGCATATTTCTTCCTCTTTCGCACCTCTCTTCCCTCTCTCTGCACCTTCCTTGCTTCTTTCTCCAATCCTCCTGCCTCTTTCTGTACCTCTGATGCTTATTTCTGCACCTCTCTTTTCTCTTTCTGCACTTCTGTTGCCTCTTTCTGCACTTCTCTTGCCTCTTTCTGCACTTCTTGTGCATCTGTCTACCCTTCTCTTTCTTCTTTCTGCAGCAGTCTTCCTCTTTCTGCACTTCTCCTGCTTCTTTTTGTACCCATCTTGCCTCTTTCTCTACTTCTCTTGCCTCTTTCTGCACCTCTCTTGCCTATTTTGTTATCTCTGTTGCCTATTTCTGCCTTCTCTTGCCTCTTTCTGTAATTCTCTTGCATCTTTTTGCACCTCTCTTGCCTCTTTCTGCACCTTCTTCTTTCTGCACCTCTCTTGCCTCTTTCTGCATCTCTCTTGCTTCTTTCTGCACCTCTTTTGCTTCTTTCTGTACCTCTCTTCCTCTTTCTGCACCTTTCTTCCTTTTTTGCAACTCTATTGCTTCTTTATGCACCTCTCTTGCTTGTTTAAGCACCTCTCTTGCTTCTTTTTGTACCTGTCTTGCTTCTTTCTGCACTTCTCTTGCCTTTTTCTGCACTTCTCTTGTCTCTTTTTGCACTTCTCTTGCTTCTTTCTGTATCTCTTGTGCCTCTTTTTGTATCTCTCTTGCTTCTTTTTGCACCCCTCTTGCCTCTTTCTGCACCTCACTTGCCTTTTTCTGCATCTCACTCTTTTCTTTCTTCACTTCTCTTGCTTGTTTCTGTACCTTTCTTGCTTGTTTCTGCACCTCTCTTAGTTGATTCTGCACTTCTCTTGCCTTTTTCTATAAGTTTCTTGCTTCTTTCTGCACCTCTCTTCCTCTTTCTGCTCCTCTCTTGCTTCTTTCTTCACCTCTCTTGCTTCTTTCTCCAATTCTATTGCCTCTTTCTGTACTTCTCTTACTTCTCTCTGTACCTCTCTTGCTTCTTTCTCCACTTCTCTTGGCATTTTTGCACCTCTCTTCCTTTTTCTGCATGTCTCTTTTCTCTTTTTGCACTTCTGATGACTCTTTCTGCACTTCTGTTGCCTCTTTCTGCACTTCTATTGCAACTTTTTCCTCTTCTCTTCCTTCTTTCTGCACCAGTCTTCCTCTTTTTGCACTTCTCTTCCTTCTTTCTGCATGTCACTTGCCTCTTTCTGCATCTATCTTGTCTCTTTCTGTACTTCTCTTGTCTCTTTCTGCACTTCTCCTGCATCTTTGTGCACCTCTCTTGCCTCTTTCTGCAACTTTCTTCCTCTTTCTGCACTCCTCTTGCCTTTTTCTGTAGCGCTCTTGCTTCTTTCCGCCCCTGTCTTGCTTCTTTCTGCTCCTCTCCTGCTACTTTCTGCACATTACTCTCTTCTTTCTGCACCTCTCTTGCTTCTTTCTGCACCTCTCTTAGTTATTTCTGCACTTATCTTGTGTTTTTCTGCACCTCTGTTGCTTCTTTCTGCACCTCTCTTCCTGTTTCTGATCGTCTCTTGCTTCTTTCTCCCCCTCTCTTGCTTCTTTCTCCCCTTATCTTGCATTTTTCTGTACCTCTCTTCCTCTTTTTCCACCTCTCTTGCTTCTTTCTGCTCCTCTCCTGCTTCTTTCTCCACTTCTATTGCCTCTTTCTGCATTTCTCTTCCTTCTCTCTATACCTCTCTTACTTCTTTCTCCATTTGTCTTGCCTCTTTCTGCACATCTCTTCCTTCTTTCTGCACCTCTCTTTTCTATTTCTGCACTTTTGTTGCCTCTTTCTGCACTTCTCTTGCCTCTTTCTGCTCTTCTATGGCATCTTTCTCCACTATTCTTCCATCTTTCTGCAGCAGTCTTCCTCTTTCTGCAATTCTTTTGCTTCTTTCTGCACCCCACTTCCCACTCTCTGAACCTCTCTTGCTTCTATCTGCATCTCTCTTGCCTCTTTATGCATCTCTCTTTTCTCTTTCCTCACTTCTCTTGCCTTTTTCTGCACTTCTTTTGCATCTTTGTGCACCTCTCTTGCCTCTTTCTGTAACTTTCTTCCTCTTTCTGCACTTCTCTTGCCTCTTTCTGCACCTTTCTTCCTCTTTCTACAACTCTCTTGCTTCTTTCTGCACCTCTCTTGCTGCTTTCTGCATCTGTCTTGCTTCTTTCTGCACTTCCCTTGCCTCTTTCTGCACTTCTCTAGCCTCTTTCTGTAGTATTTTTACTTCTTTCTGCACATGTCTTCGTCTTTCTGCACTTCTCTTGTCTCTTTCTGCTCTTCTCTTGCTTCTTTCTATACCTCTCTTGCCTCTTTCTGCACCTCTCTTGCTTCTTTATGCACCCCTCTTGCCTCTTTCTGCACCTCACTTGCCTCTTTCTGCACCCCACTCTCTTCTTTCTGCACCTCTCTTGCTTCTTTTTGCACCTTTCTTGCTTTTTCTGCACCTCTCTTAGTTCTTTCTGCACTTGTCTTGCGTTTTCTATACCACTCCTCCTTCTTTCTACAGCTCTCTTCCTCTTTCTGCACCTTTCTTCCCTCTCTCTGCCCCAATGCTTCTTTCTCTAATCCTCTTGCCTCTTTCTGTACCTCTGATGCTTCTTTCTGCACCTCTCTTTTCTCTTTCTGCACTTCTGTTGCCTCTTTCTGCACTTCTCTTGCCTATTTTCTGCACTTTTTGTGCATTTTTCTACACTTCTCTTCCTTCTTTCTGTACCAATCTTCCTCTTTCTGCACTCCTCCTGCTTCTTTCTGTACCCTACTTGCCTTTTTCTGTACCTCTCTTGCCTCTTTCTGCACCTCTCTTGCCTCTTTCTGTATCTCTGTTACCTTTTTCTGACTTCTCTTGCCTCTTTGTACCTCTCTTGCATCTTTGTGCACCTCTCTTGCCTCTTTCTGCACCGTTCTTCTTCTTTCTGCACCTCTTTTGCTTCTTTCTGCACCTCTCTTCCTCTCTCTGCACCTTTCTTCCTTTTTTGCAACTCTATTGCTTCTTTATGCACCTCTCTTGCTTGTTTAAGCACCTCTCTTGCTTTGTTCTGTACCTGTCTTGCTTCTTTCTGCACTTCTCTTGCCTTTTTCTGCACTTCTGTTGTCTCTTTATGCACCTCTCTTCCTCTTTCTGCACCTCTCTTGCTTCTTTCTACTCCTCTCTTGCTTCTTTCTAAACTTCTACGGCCTCTTTCTGCACTTTTCTTCCGTCTCTCTGTACTTCTCTTACTTCTTTCTCCACTTGTCTTGCCTCTTTCTGCACCTCTCTTGCTTCTTTCTGCACCTCTCTTTTCTCTTTCTGCACTTTTGTTGCCTCTTTCTGCACTTCTCTTACCTCTTTCTTCACTTCTATTGTGTCTTTCTGCACCTCTCTTGACTTTTTCTGCATCTCTCTTGTCTCTTTCTGTACTTCTCTTGCTTCTTTCTGCACTTCTCTTGCATCTTTGTGCACCTCTCTTGCCTCTTACTGCAACTTTCTTCATCTTTCTGCACTTCTCTTGCTTCTTTCTGCACTTCTCTTACCTTTTTCTGCACCTCTCTTGCTTCTTTCTGCACCTTTCTTTCTCTTTCTGTACCTTTCTTCCACTTTCTACACCTCTCTTGCTTCTCGCTGCACCTCTCTTGCTTCTTTCTGCAGCTGTCTTGCTTCTTTCTACACTTCTCTTGCCTCTTTCTGAGCTTCTCTTGCCTCTTTCTGTAGTTCTTTTGCTTCTTTGTGCACATTTATTTGTCTTTCTGCACTTCTCTTGTCTCTTTCTGCACTTCTCTTGCTTCTTTCTATACCTCTCTTGCCTCTTTCTGCACCTCTCTTGCTTCTTTCTGCACCCCTCTTGCCTCTTTCTGCAACTCACTTGCCTCTTTCTGCACCCCACTCTCTTCTTTTTGCACCTCTCTTGCTTCTATTTGCATCTTTCTTGCTTGTTTCTGCACCTCTCTTAGTTCTTTCTGCACTTGTCTTGCGTTTTTCTATACCATTCCTGCTTCTTTCTGCAGATTTCTTCCTCTTTCATACCTCTCTTCCCTCTCTCTGCACCTTCCTTGCTTCTTTCTCCAATCCTCCTGCCTCTTTCTGTACCTCTGATGCTTATTTCTGCACCTCTCTTTTCTCTTTCTGCACTTCTGTTGCCTCTTTCTGCACTTCTCTTGCCTCTTTCTGCACTTCTTGTGCATCTGTCTACCCTTCTCTTTCTTCTTTCTGCAGCAGTCTTCCTCTTTCTGCACTTCTCCTGCTTCTTTTTGTACCCATCTTGCCTCTTTCTCTACTTCTCTTGCCTCTTTCTGCACCTCTCTTGCCTATTTTGTTATCTCTGTTGCCTATTTCTGCCTTCTCTTGCCTCTTTCTGTAATTCTCTTGCATCTTTTTGCACCTCTCTTGCCTCTTTCTGCACCTTCTTCTTTCTGCACCTCTCTTGCCTCTTTCTGCATCTCTCTTGCTTCTTTCTGCACCTCTTTTGCTTCTTTCTGTACCTCTCTTCCTCTTTCTGCACCTTTCTTCCTTTTTTGCAACTCTATTGCTTCTTTATGCACCTCTCTTGCTTGTTTAAGCACCTCTCTTGCTTCTTTTTGTACCTGTCTTGCTTCTTTCTGCACTTCTCTTGCCTTTTTCTGCACTTCTCTTGTCTCTTTTTGCACTTCTCTTGCTTCTTTCTGTATCTCTCGTGCCTCTTTTTGTATCTCTCTTGCTTCTTTTTGCACCCCTCTTGCCTCTTTCTGCACCTCACTTGCCTTTTTCTGCATCTCACTCTTTTCTTTCTTCACTTCTCTTGCTTGTTTCTGTACCTTTCTTGCTTGTTTCTGCACCTCTCTTAGTTGATTCTGCACTTCTCTTGCCTTTTTCTATAAGTTTCTTGCTTCTTTCTGCACCTCTCTTCCTCTTTCTGCTCCTCTCTTGCTTCTTTCTTCACCTCTCTTGCTTCTTTCTCCAATTCTATTGCCTCTTTCTGTACTTCTCTTACTTCTCTCTGTACCTCTCTTGCTTCTTTCTCCACTTCTCTTGGCATTTTTGCACCTCTCTTCCTTTTTCTGCATGTCTCTTTTCTCTTTTTGCACTTCTGATGACTCTTTCTGCACTTCTGTTGCCTCTTTCTGCACTTCTATTGCAACTTTTTCCTCTTCTCTTCCTTCTTTCTGCACCAGTCTTCCTCTTTTTGCACTTCTCTTCCTTCTTTCTGCATGTCACTTGCCTCTTTCTGCATCTATCTTGTCTCTTTCTGTACTTCTCTTGTCTCTTTCTGCACTTCTCCTGCATCTTTGTGCACCTCTCTTGCCTCTTTCTGCAACTTTCTTCCTCTTTCTGCACTCCTCTTGCCTTTTTCTGTAGCGCTCTTGCTTCTTTCCGCCCCTGTCTTGCTTCTTTCTGCTCCTCTCTTGCTACTTTCTGCACATTACTCTCTTCTTTCTGCACCTCTCTTGCTTCTTTCTGCACCTCTCTTAGTTATTTCTGCACTTATCTTGTGTTTTTCTGCACCTCTGTTGCTTCTTTCTGCACCTCTCTTCCTGTTTCTGATCCTCTCTTGCTTCTTTCTCCCCCTCTCTTGCTTCTTTCTCCCCTTATCTTGCATTTTCTGTACCTCTCTTCCTCTTTTTCCACCTCTCTTGCTTCTTTCTGCTCCTCTCCTGCTTCTTTCTCCACTTCTATTGCCTCTTTCTGCATTTCTCTTCCTTCTCCCTATACCTCTCTTACTTCTTTCTCCATTTGTCTTGCCTCTTTCTGCACATCTCTTCCTTCTTTCTGCACCTCTCTTTTCTATTTCTGCACTTTTGTTGCCTCTTTCTGCACTTCTCTTGCCTCTTTCTGCTCTTCTATTGCATCTTTCTCCACTATTCTTCCATCTTTCTGCAGCAGTCTTCCTCTTTCCGCACTTCTTTTGCTTCTTTCTGCACCCCACTTCCCACTCTCTAAACCTCTCTTGCTTCTATCTGCATCTCTCTTGCCTCTTTATGCATCTCTCTTTTCTCTTTCCTCACTTCTCTTGCCTTTTTCTGCACTTCTTTTGCATCTTTGTGCACCTCTCTTGCCTCTTTCTGTAACTTTCTTCCTCTTTCTGCACTTCTCTTGCCTCTTTCTGCACCTTTCTTCCTCTTTCTACAACTCTCTTGCTTCTTTCTGCACCTCTCTTGCTGCTTTCTGCATCTGTCTTGCTTCTTTCTGCACTTCCCTTGCCTCTTTCTGCACTTCTCTAGCCTCTTTCTGTAGTATTTTTACTTCTTTCTGCACATGTCTTCGTCTTTCTGCACTTCTCTTGTCTCTTTCTGCTCTTCTCTTGCTTCTTTCTATACCTCTCTTGCCTCTTTCTGCACCTTTCTTGCTTCTTTATGCACCCCTCTTGCCTCTTTCTGCACCTCACTTGCCTCTTTCTGCACCCCACTCTCTTCTTTCTGCACCTCTCTTGCTTCTTTTTGCACCTTTTTGCTTTTTCTGCACCTCTCTTAGTTCTGTCTGCACTTGTCTTGCGTTTTCTATACCACTCCTCCTTCTTTCTACAGCTCTCTTCCTCTTTCTGCACCTCTCTTCCCTCTCTCTGCCCCCAATGCTTCTTTCTCTAATCCTCTTGCCTCTTTCTGTACCTCTGATGCTTCTTTCTGCACCTCTCTTTTCTCTTTCTGCACTTCTGTTGCCTCTTTCTGCACTTCTCTTGCCTATTTTCTGCACTTTTTGTGCATTTTTCTACACTTCTCTTCCTTCTTTCTGTACCAGTCTTCCTCTTTCTGCACTCCTCCTGCTTCTTTCTGTACCCTACTTGCCTTTTTCTGTACCTCTCTTGCCTCTTTCTGCACCTCTCTTGCCTCTTTCTGTATCTCTGTTACCTTTTTCTGACTTCTCTTGCCTCTTTGTACCTCTCTTGCATCTTTGTGCACCTCTCTTGCCTCTTTCTGCACCGTTCTTCTTCTTTCTGCACCTCTTTTGCTTCTTTCTGCACCTCTCTTCCTCTCTCTGCACCTTTCTTCCTTTTTGCAACTCTATTGCTTCTTTATGCACCTCTCTTGCTTGTTTAAGCACCTCTCTTGCTTTGTTCTGTACCTGTCTTGCTTCTTTCTGCACTTCTCTTGCCTTTTTCTGCACTTCTGTTGTCTCTTTATGCACCTCTCTTCCTCTTTCTGCACCTCTCTTGCTTCTTTCTACTCCTCTCTTGCTTCTTTCTAAACTTCTACGGCCTCTTTCTGCACTTTTCTTCCGTCTCTCTGTACTTCTCTTACTTCTTTCTCCACTTGTCTTGCCTCTTTCTGCACCTCTCTTGCTTCTTTCTGCACCTCTCTTTTCTCTTTCTGCACTTTTGTTGCCTCTTTCTGCACTTCTCTTACCTCTTTCTTCACTTCTATTGTGTCTTTCTGCACCTCTCTTGACTTTTTCTGCATCTCTCTTGTCTCTTTCTGTACTTCTCTTGCTTCTTTCTGCACTTCTCTTGCATCTTTGTGCACCTCTCTTGCCTCTTACTGCAACTTTCTTCATCTTTCTGCACTTCTCTTGCCTCTTTCTGTATCTCTCTTGCTGCTTTCTGCTCCTCTCTTGCCTCTTTCATCACTTCTCTTGCTTCTTTCTGCACTTCTCTTACCTTTTTCTGCACCTCTCTTGCTTCTTTCTGCACCTTTCTTTCTCTTTCTGTACCTTTCTTCCACTTTCTACACCTCTCTTGCTTCTCGCTGCACCTCTCTTGCTTCTTTCTGCAGCTGTCTTGCTTCTTTCTACACTTCTCTTGCCTCTTTCTGAGCTTCTCTTGCCTCTTTCTGTAGTTCTTTTGCTTCTTTGTGCACATTTATTTGTCTTTCTGCACTTCTCTTGTCTCTTTCTGCACTTCTCTTGCTTCTTTCTATACCTCTCTTGCCTCTTTCTGCACCTCTCTTGCTTCTTTCTGCACCCCTCTTGCCTCTTTCTGCAACTCACTTGCCTCTTTCTGCACCCCACTCTCTTCTTTTTGCACCTCTCTTGCTTCTATTTGCATCTTTCTTGCTTGTTTCTGCACCTCTCTTAGTTCTTTCTGCACTTGTCTTGCGTTTTCTATACCATTCCTGCTTCTTTCTGCATATTTCTTCCTCTTTCACACCTCTCTTCCCTCTCTCTGCACCTTCCTTGCTTCTTTCTCCAATCCTCCTGCCTCTTTCTGTACCTCTGATGCTTATTTCTGCACCTCTCTTTTCTCTTTCTGCACTTCTGTTGCCTCTTTCTGCACTTCTCTTGCCTCTTTCTGCACTTCTTGTGCATCTGTCTACCCTTCTCTTTCTTCTTTCTGCAGCAGTCTTCCTCTTTCTGCACTTCTCCTGCTTCTTTTTGTACCCATCTTGCCTCTTTCTCTACTTCTCTTGCCTCTTTCTGCACCTCTCTTGCCTATTTTGTTATCTCTGTTGCCTATTTCTGCCTTCTCTTGCCTCTTTCTGTAATTCTCTTGCATCTTTTTGCACCTCTCTTGCCTCTTTCTGCACCTTCTTCTTTCTGCACCTCTCTTGCCTCTTTCTGCATCTCTCTTGCTTCTTTCTGCACCTCTTTTGCTTCTTTCTGTACCTCTCTTCCTCTTTCTGCACCTTTCTTCCTTTTTTGCAACTCTATTGCTTCTTTATGCACCTCTCTTGCTTGTTTAAGCACCTCTCTTGCTTCTTTTTGTACCTGTCTTGCTTCTTTCTGCACTTCTCTTGCCTTTTTCTGCACTTCTCTTGTCTCTTTTTGCACTTCTCTTGCTTCTTTCTGTATCTCTTGTGCCTCTTTTTGTATCTCTCTTGCTTCTTTTTGCACCCCTCTTGCCTCTTTCTGCACCTCACTTGCCTTTTTCTGCATCTCACTCTTTTCTTTCTTCACTTCTCTTGCTTGTTTCTGTACCTTTCTTGCTTGTTTCTGCACCTCTCTTAGTTGATTCTGCACTTCTCTTGCCTTTTTCTATAAGTTTCTTGCTTCTTTCTGCACCTCTCTTCCTCTTTCTGCTCCTCTCTTGCTTCTTTCTTCACCTCTCTTGCTTCTTTCTCCAATTCTATTGCCTCTTTCTGTACTTCTCTTACTTCTCTCTGTACCTCTCTTGCTTCTTTCTCCACTTCTCTTGGCATTTTTGCACCTCTCTTCCTTTTTCTGCATGTCTCTTTTCTCTTTTTGCACTTCTGATGACTCTTTCTGCACTTCTGTTGCCTCTTTCTGCACTTCTATTGCAACTTTTTCCTCTTCTCTTCCTTCTTTCTGCACCAGTCTTCCTCTTTTTGCACTTCTCTTCCTTCTTTCTGCATGTCACTTGCCTCTTTCTGCATCTATCTTGTCTCTTTCTGTACTTCTCTTGTCTCTTTCTGCACTTCTCCTGCATCTTTGTGCACCTCTCTTGCCTCTTTCTGCAACTTTCTTCCTCTTTCTGCACTCCTCTTGCCTTTTTCTGTAGCGCTCTTGCTTCTTTCCGCCCCTGTCTTGCTTCTTTCTGCTCCTCTCCTGCTACTTTCTGCACATTACTCTCTTCTTTCTGCACCTCTCTTGCTTCTTTCTGCACCTCTCTTAGTTATTTCTGCACTTATCTTGTGTTTTTCTGCACCTCTGTTGCTTCTTTCTGCACCTCTCTTCCTGTTTCTGATCGTCTCTTGCTTCTTTCTCCCCCTCTCTTGCTTCTTTCTCCCCTTATCTTGCATTTTCTGTACCTCTCTTCCTCTTTTTCCACCTCTCTTGCTTCTTTCTGCTCCTCTCCTGCTTCTTTCTCCACTTCTATTGCCTCTTTCTGCATTTCTCTTCCTTCTCTCTATACCTCTCTTACTTCTTTCTCCATTTGTCTTGCCTCTTTCTGCACATCTCTTCCTTCTTTCTGCACCTCTCTTTTCTATTTCTGCACTTTTGTTGCCTCTTTCTGCACTTCTCTTGCCTCTTTCTGCTCTTCTATTGCATCTTTCTCCACTATTCTTCCATCTTTCTGCAGCAGTCTTCCTCTTTCTGCACTTCTTTTGCTTCTTTCTGCACCCCACTTCCCACTCTCTAAACCTCTCTTGCTTCTATCTGCATCTCTCTTGCCTCTTTATGCATCTCTCTTTTCTCTTTCCTCACTTCTCTTGCCTTTTTCTGCACTTCTTTTGCATCTTTGTGCACCTCTCTTGCCTCTTTCTGTAACTTTCTTCCTCTTTCTGCACTTCTCTTGCCTCTTTCTGCACCTTTCTTCCTCTTTCTACAACTCTCTTGCTTCTTTCTGCACCTCTCTTGCTGCTTTCTGCATCTGTCTTGCTTCTTTCTGCACTTCCCTTGCCTCTTTCTGCACTTCTCTAGCCTCTTTCTGTAGTATTTTTACTTCTTTCTGCACATGTCTTCGTCTTTCTGCACTTCTCTTGTCTCTTTCTGCTCTTCTCTTGCTTCTTTCTATACCTCTCTTGCCTCTTTCTGCACCTCTCTTGCTTCTTTATGCACCCCTCTTGCCTCTTTCTGCACCTCACTTGCCTCTTTCTGCACCCCACTCTCTTCTTTCTGCACCTCTCTTGCTTCTTTTTGCACCTTTCTTGCTTTTTCTGCACCTCTCTTAGTTCTGTCTGCACTTGTCTTGCGTTTTCTATACCACTCCTCCTTCTTTCTACAGCTCTCTTCCTCTTTCTGCACCTCTCTTCCCTCTCTCTGCCCCAATGCTTCTTTCTCTAATCCTCTTGCCTCTTTCTGTACCTCTGATGCTTCTTTCTGCACCTCTCTTTTCTCTTTCTGCACTTCTGTTGCCTCTTTCTGCACTTCTCTTGCCTATTTTCTGCACTTTTTGTGCATTTTTCTACACTTCTCTTCCTTCTTTCTGTACCAGTCTTCCTCTTTCTGCACTCCTCCTGCTTCTTTCTGTACCCTACTTGCCTTTTTCTGTACCTCTCTTGCCTCTTTCTGCACCTCTCTTGCCTCTTTCTGTATCTCTGTTACCTTTTTCTGACTTCTCTTGCCTCTTTGTACCTCTCTTGCATCTTTGTGCACCTCTCTTGCCTCTTTCTGCACCGTTCTTCTTCTTTCTGCACCTCTTTTGCTTCTTTCTGCACCTCTCTTCCTCTCTCTGCACCTTTCTTCCTTTTTTGCAACTCTATTGCTTCTTTATGCACCTCTCTTGCTTGTTTAAGCACCTCTCTTGCTTTGTTCTGTACCTGTCTTGCTTCTTTCTGCACTTCTCTTGCCTTTTTCTGCACTTCTGTTGTCTCTTTATGCACCTCTCTTCCTCTTTCTGCACCTCTCTTGCTTCTTTCTACTCCTCTCTTGCTTCTTTCTAAACTTCTACGGCCTCTTTCTGCACTTTTCTTCCGTCTCTCTGTACTTCTCTTACTTCTTTCTCCACTTGTCTTGCCTCTTTCTGCACCTCTCTTGCTTCTTTCTGCACCTCTCTTTTCTCTTTCTGCACTTTTGTTGCCTCTTTCTGCACTTCTCTTACCTCTTTCTTCACTTCTATTGTGTCTTTCTGCACCTCTCTTGACTTTTTCTGCATCTCTCTTGTCTCTTTCTGTACTTCTCTTGCTTCTTTCTGCACTTCTCTTGCATCTTTGTGCACCTCTCTTGCCTCTTACTGCAACTTTCTTCATCTTTCTGCACTTCTCTTGCTTCTTTCTGCACTTCTCTTACCTTTTTCTGCACCTCTCTTGCTTCTTTCTGCACCTTTCTTTCTCTTTCTGTACCTTTCTTCCACTTTCTACACCTCTCTTGCTTCTCGCTGCACCTCTCTTGCTTCTTTCTGCAGCTGTCTTGCTTCTTTCTACACTTCTCTTGCCTCTTTCTGAGCTTCTCTTGCCTCTTTCTGTAGTTCTTTTGCTTCTTTGTGCACATTTATTTGTCTTTCTGCACTTCTCTTGTCTCTTTCTGCACTTCTCTTGCTTCTTTCTATACCTCTCTTGCCTCTTTCTGCACCTCTCTTGCTTCTTTCTGCACCCCTCTTGCCTCTTTCTGCAACTCACTTGCCTCTTTCTGCACCCCACTCTCTTCTTTTTGCACCTCTCTTGCTTCTATTTGCATCTTTCTTGCTTGTTTCTGCACCTCTCTTAGTTCTTTCTGCACTTGTCTTGCGTTTTCTATACCATTCCTGCTTCTTTCTGCATATTTCTTCCTCTTTCATACCTCTCTTCCCTCTCTCTGCACCTTCCTTGCTTCTTTCTCCAATCCTCCTGCCTCTTTCTGTACCTCTGATGCTTATTTCTGCACCTCTCTTTTCTCTTTCTGCACTTCTGTTGCCTCTTTCTGCACTTCTCTTGCCTCTTTCTGCACTTCTTGTGCATCTGTCTACCCTTCTCTTTCTTCTTTCTGCAGCAGTCTTCCTCTTTCTGCACTTCTCCTGCTTCTTTTTGTACCCATCTTGCCTCTTTCTCTACTTCTCTTGCCTCTTTCTGCACCTCTCTTGCCTATTTTGTTATCTCTGTTGCCTATTTCTGCCTTCTCTTGCCTCTTTCTGTAATTCTCTTGCATCTTTTTGCACCTCTCTTGCCTCTTTCTGCACCTTCTTCTTTCTGCACCTCTCTTGCCTCTTTCTGCATCTCTCTTGCTTCTTTCTGCACCTCTTTTGCTTCTTTCTGTACCTCTCTTCCTCTTTCTGCACCTTTCTTCCTTTTTTGCAACTCTATTGCTTCTTTATGCACCTCTCTTGCTTGTTTAAGCACCTCTCTTGCTTCTTTTTGTACCTGTCTTGCTTCTTTCTGCACTTCTCTTGCCTTTTTCTGCACTTCTCTTGTCTCTTTTTGCACTTCTCTTGCTTCTTTCTGTATCTCTCGTGCCTCTTTTTGTATCTCTCTTGCTTCTTTTTGCACCCCTCTTGCCTCTTTCTGCACCTCACTTGCCTTTTTCTGCATCTCACTCTTTTCTTTCTTCACTTCTCTTGCTTGTTTCTGTACCTTTCTTGCTTGTTTCTGCACCTCTCTTAGTTGATTCTGCACTTCTCTTGCCTTTTTCTATAAGTTTCTTGCTTCTTTCTGCACCTCTCTTCCTCTTTCTGCTCCTCTCTTGCTTCTTTCTTCACCTCTCTTACTTCTTTCTCCAATTCTATTGCCTCTTTCTGTACTTCTCTTACTTCTCTCTGTACCTCTCTTGCTTCTTTCTCCACTTCTCTTGGCATTTTTGCACCTCTCTTCCTTTTTCTGCATGTCTCTTTTCTCTTTTTGCACTTCTGATGACTCTTTCTGCACTTCTGTTGCCTCTTTCTGCACTTCTATTGCAACTTTTTCCTCTTCTCTTCCTTCTTTCTGCACCAGTCTTCCTCTTTTTGCACTTCTCTTCCTTCTTTCTGCATGTCACTTGCCTCTTTCTGCATCTATCTTGTCTCTTTCTGTACTTCTCTTGTCTCTTTCTGCACTTCTCCTGCATCTTTGTGCACCTCTCTTGCCTCTTTCTGCAACTTTCTTCCTCTTTCTGCACTCCTCTTGCCTTTTTCTGTAGCGCTCTTGCTTCTTTCCGCCCCTGTCTTGCTTCTTTCTGCTCCTCTCTTGCTACTTTCTGCACATTACTCTCTTCTTTCTGCACCTCTCTTGCTTCTTTCTGCACCTCTCTTAGTTATTTCTGCACTTATCTTGTGTTTTTCTGCACCTCTGTTGCTTCTTTCTGCACCTCTCTTCCTGTTTCTGATCCTCTCTTGCTTCTTTCTCCCCCTCTCTTGCTTCTTTCTCCCCTTATCTTGCATTTTTCTGTACCTCTCTTCCTCTTTTTCCACCTCTCTTGCTTCTTTCTGCTCCTCTCCTGCTTCTTTCTCCACTTCTATTGCCTCTTTCTGCATTTCTCTTCCTTCTCCCTATACCTCTCTTACTTCTTTCTCCATTTGTCTTGCCTCTTTCTGCACATCTCTTCCTTCTTTCTGCACCTCTCTTTTCTATTTCTGCACTTTTGTTGCCTCTTTCTGCACTTCTCTTGCCTCTTTCTGCTCTTCTATTGCATCTTTCTCCACTATTCTTCCATCTTTCTGCAGCAGTCTTCCTCTTTCTGCACTTCTTTTGCTTCTTTCTGCACCCCACTTCCCACTCTCTAAACCTCTCTTGCTTCTATCTGCATCTCTCTTGCCTCTTTATGCATCTCTCTTTTCTCTTTCCTCACTTCTCTTGCCTTTTTCTGCACTTCTTTTGCATCTTTGTGCACCTCTCTTGCCTCTTTCTGTAACTTTCTTCCTCTTTCTGCACTTCTCTTGCCTCTTTCTGCACCTTTCTTCCTCTTTCTACAACTCTCTTGCTTCTTTCTGCACCTCTCTTGCTGCTTTCTGCATCTGTCTTGCTTCTTTCTGCACTTCCCTTGCCTCTTTCTGCACTTCTCTAGCCTCTTTCTGTAGTATTTTTACTTCTTTCTGCACATGTCTTCGTCTTTCTGCACTTCTCTTGTCTCTTTCTGCTCTTCTCTTGCTTCTTTCTATACCTCTCTTGCCTCTTTCTGCACCTTTCTTGCTTCTTTATGCACCCCTCTTGCCTCTTTCTGCACCTCACTTGCCTCTTTCTGCACCCCACTCTCTTCTTTCTGCACCTCTCTTGCTTCTTTTTGCACCTTTCTTGCTTTTTCTGCACCTCTCTTAGTTCTGTCTGCACTTGTCTTGCGTTTTCTATACCACTCCTCCTTCTTTCTACAGCTCTCTTCCTCTTTCTGCACCTCTCTTCCCTCTCTCTGCCCCCAATGCTTCTTTCTCTAATCCTCTTGCCTCTTTCTGTACCTCTGATGCTTCTTTCTGCACCTCTCTTTTCTCTTTCTGCACTTCTGTTGCCTCTTTCTGCACTTCTCTTGCCTATTTTCTGCACTTTTTGTGCATTTTTCTACACTTCTCTTCCTTCTTTCTGTACCAGTCTTCCTCTTTCTGCACTCCTCCTGCTTCTTTCTGTACCCTACTTGCCTTTTTCTGTACCTCTCTTGCCTCTTTCTGCACCTCTCTTGCCTCTTTCTGTATCTCTGTTACCTTTTTCTGACTTCTCTTGCCTCTTTGTACCTCTCTTGCATCTTTGTGCACCTCTCTTGCCTCTTTCTGCACCGTTCTTCTTCTTTCTGCACCTCTTTTGCTTCTTTCTGCACCTCTCTTCCTCTCTCTGCACCTTTCTTCCTTTTTTGCAACTCTATTGCTTCTTTATGCACCTCTCTTGCTTGTTTAAGCACCTCTCTTGCTTTGTTCTGTACCTGTCTTGCTTCTTTCTGCACTTCTCTTGCCTTTTTCTGCACTTCTGTTGTCTCTTTATGCACCTCTCTTCCTCTTTCTGCACCTCTCTTGCTTCTTTCTACTCCTCTCTTGCTTCTTTCTAAACTTCTACGGCCTCTTTCTGCACTTTTCTTCCGTCTCTCTGTACTTCTCTTACTTCTTTCTCCACTTGTCTTGCCTCTTTCTGCACCTCTCTTGCTTCTTTCTGCACCTCTCTTTTCTCTTTCTGCACTTTTGTTGCCTCTTTCTGCACTTCTCTTACCTCTTTCTTCACTTCTATTGTGTCTTTCTGCACCTCTCTTGACTTTTTCTGCATCTCTCTTGTCTCTTTCTGTACTTCTCTTGCTTCTTTCTGCACTTCTCTTGCATCTTTGTGCACCTCTCTTGCCTCTTACTGCAACTTTCTTCATCTTTCTGCACTTCTCTTGCCTCTTTCTGTATCTCTCTTGCTGCTTTCTGCTCCTCTCTTGCCTCTTTCATCACCTCTCTTGCTTCTTTCTGCACCTTTCTTTCTCTTTCTGTACCTTTCTTCCACTTTCTACACCTCTCTTGCTTCTCGCTGCACCTCTCTTGCTTCTTTCTGCAGCTGTCTTGCTTCTTTCTACACTTCTCTTGCCTCTTTCTGAGCTTCTCTTGCCTCTTTCTGTAGTTCTTTTGCTTCTTTGTGCACATTTATTTGTCTTTCTGCACTTCTCTTGTCTCTTTCTGCACTTCTCTTGCTTCTTTCTATACCTCTCTTGCCTCTTTCTGCACCTCTCTTGCTTCTTTCTGCACCCCTCTTGCCTCTTTCTGCAACTCACTTGCCTCTTTCTGCACCCCACTCTCTTCTTTTTGCACCTCTCTTGCTTCTATTTGCATCTTTCTTGCTTGTTTCTGCACCTCTCTTAGTTCTTTCTGCACTTGTCTTGCGTTTTTCTATACCATTCCTGCTTCTTTCTGCAGATTTCTTCCTCTTTCATACCTCTCTTCCCTCTCTCTGCACCTTCCTTGCTTCTTTCTCCAATCCTCCTGCCTCTTTCTGTACCTCTGATGCTTATTTCTGCACCTCTCTTTTCTCTTTCTGCACTTCTGTTGCCTCTTTCTGCACTTCTCTTGCCTCTTTCTGCACTTCTTGTGCATCTGTCTACCCTTCTCTTTCTTCTTTCTGCAGCAGTCTTCCTCTTTCTGCACTTCTCCTGCTTCTTTTTGTACCCATCTTGCCTCTTTCTCTACTTCTCTTGCCTCTTTCTGCACCTCTCTTGCCTATTTTGTTATCTCTGTTGCCTATTTCTGCCTTCTCTTGCCTCTTTCTGTAATTCTCTTGCATCTTTTTGCACCTCTCTTGCCTCTTTCTGCACCTTCTTCTTTCTGCACCTCTCTTGCCTCTTTCTGCATCTCTCTTGCTTCTTTCTGCACCTCTTTTGCTTCTTTCTGTACCTCTCTTCCTCTTTCTGCACCTTTCTTCCTTTTTGCAACTCTATTGCTTCTTTATGCACCTCTCTTGCTTGTTTAAGCACCTCTCTTGCTTCTTTTTGTACCTGTCTTGCTTCTTTCTGCACTTCTCTTGCCTTTTTCTGCACTTCTCTTGTCTCTTTTTGCACTTCTCTTGCTTCTTTCTGTATCTCTCGTGCCTCTTTTTGTATCTCTCTTGCTTCTTTTTGCACCCCTCTTGCCTCTTTCTGCACCTCACTTGCCTTTTTCTGCATCTCACTCTTTTCTTTCTTCACTTCTCTTGCTTGTTTCTGTACCTTTCTTGCTTGTTTCTGCACCTCTCTTAGTTGATTCTGCACTTCTCTTGCCTTTTTCTATAAGTTTCTTGCTTCTTTCTGCACCTCTCTTCCTCTTTCTGCTCCTCTCTTGCTTCTTTCTTCACCTCTCTTACTTCTTTCTCCAATTCTATTGCCTCTTTCTGTACTTCTCTTACTTCTCTCTGTACCTCTCTTGCTTCTTTCTCCACTTCTCTTGGCATTTTTGCACCTCTCTTCCTTTTTCTGCATGTCTCTTTTCTCTTTTTGCACTTCTGATGACTCTTTCTGCACTTCTGTTGCCTCTTTCTGCACTTCTATTGCAACTTTTTCCTCTTCTCTTCCTTCTTTCTGCACCAGTCTTCCTCTTTTTGCACTTCTCTTCCTTCTTTCTGCATGTCACTTGCCTCTTTCTGCATCTATCTTGTCTCTTTCTGTACTTCTCTTGTCTCTTTCTGCACTTCTCCTGCATCTTTGTGCACCTCTCTTGCCTCTTTCTGCAACTTTCTTCCTCTTTCTGCACTCCTCTTGCCTTTTTCTGTAGCGCTCTTGCTTCTTTCCGCCCCTGTCTTGCTTCTTTCTGCTCCTCTCTTGCTACTTTCTGCACATTACTCTCTTCTTTCTGCACCTCTCTTGCTTCTTTCTGCACCTCTCTTAGTTATTTCTGCACTTATCTTGTGTTTTTCTGCACCTCTGTTGCTTCTTTCTGCACCTCTCTTCCTGTTTCTGATCCTCTCTTGCTTCTTTCTCCCCCTCTCTTGCTTCTTTCTCCCCTTATCTTACATTTTCTGTACCTCTCTTCCTCTTTTTCCACCTCTCTTGCTTCTTTCTGCTCCTCTCCTGCTTCTTTCTCCACTTCTATTGCCTCTTTCTGCATTTCTCTTCCTTCTCCCTATACCTCTCTTACTTCTTTCTCCATTTGTCTTGCCTCTTTCTGCACATCTCTTCCTTCTTTCTGCACCTCTCTTTTCTATTTCTGCACTTTTGTTGCCTCTTTCTGCACTTCTCTTGCCTCTTTCTGCTCTTCTATTGCATCTTTCTCCACTATTCTTCCATCTTTCTGCAGCAGTCTTCCTCTTTCCGCACTTCTTTTGCTTCTTTCTGCACCCCACTTCCCACTCTCTAAACCTCTCTTGCTTCTATCTGCATCTCTCTTGCCTCTTTATGCATCTCTCTTTTCTCTTTCCTCACTTCTCTTGCCTTTTTCTGCACTTCTTTTGCATCTTTGTGCACCTCTCTTGCCTCTTTCTGTAACTTTCTTCCTCTTTCTGCACTTCTCTTGCCTCTTTCTGCACCTTTCTTCCTCTTTCTACAACTCTCTTGCTTCTTTCTGCACCTCTCTTGCTGCTTTCTGCATCTGTCTTGCCTCTTTCTGCACTTCCCTTGCCTCTTTCTGCACTTCTCTAGCCTCTTTCTGTAGTATTTTTACTTCTTTCTGCACATGTCTTCGTCTTTCTGCACTTCTCTTGTCTCTTTCTGCTCTTCTCTTGCTTCTTTCTATACCTCTCTTGCCTCTTTCTGCACCTTTCTTGCTTCTTTATGCACCCCTCTTGCCTCTTTCTGCACCTCACTTGCCTCTTTCTGTACCCCACTCTCTTCTTTCTGCACCTCTCTTGCTTCTTTTTGCACCTTTTTGCTTTTTTCTGCATCTCTCTTAGTTCTGTCTGCACTTGTCTTGCGTTTTTCTATACCACTCCTCCTTCTTTCTACAGCTCTCTTCCTCTTTCTGCACCTCTCTTCCCTCTCTCTGCCCCCAATGCTTCTTTCTCTAATCCTCTTGCCTCTTTCTGTACCTCTGATGCTTCTTTCTGCACCTCTCTTTTCTCTTTCTGCACTTCTGTTGCCTCTTTCTGCACTTCTCTTGCCTATTTTCTGCACTTTTTGTGCATTTTTCTACACTTCTCTTCCTTCTTTCTGTACCAGTCTTCCTCTTTCTGCACTCCTCCTGCTTCTTTCTGTACCCTACTTGCCTTTTTCTGTACCTCTCTTGCCTCTTTCTGCACCTCTCTTGCCTCTTTCTGTATCTCTGTTACCTTTTTCTGACTTCTCTTGCCTCTTTGTACCTCTCTTGCATCTTTGTGCACCTCTCTTGCCTCTTTCTGCACCGTTCTTCTTCTTTCTGCACCTCTTTTGCTTCTTTCTGCACCTCTCTTCCTCTCTCTGCACCTTTCTTCCTTTTTTGCAACTCTATTGCTTCTTTATGCACCTCTCTTGCTTGTTTAAGCACCTCTCTTGCTTTGTTCTGTACCTGTCTTGCTTCTTTCTGCACTTCTCTTGCCTTTTTCTGCACTTCTGTTGTCTCTTTATGCACCTCTCTTCCTCTTTCTGCACCTCTCTTGCTTCTTTCTACTCCTCTCTTGCTTCTTTCTAAACTTCTACGGCCTCTTTCTGCACTTTTCTTCCGTCTCTCTGTACTTCTCTTACTTCTTTCTCCACTTGTCTTGCCTCTTTCTGCACCTCTCTTGCTTCTTTCTGCACCTCTCTTTTCTCTTTCTGCACTTTTGTTGCCTCTTTCTGCACTTCTCTTACCTCTTTCTTCACTTCTATTGTGTCTTTCTGCACCTCTCTTGACTTTTTCTGCATCTCTCTTGTCTCTTTCTGTACTTCTCTTGCTTCTTTCTGCACTTCTCTTGCATCTTTGTGCACCTCTCTTGCCTCTTACTGCAACTTTCTTCATCTTTCTGCACTTCTCTTGCCTCTTTCTGTATCTCTCTTGCTGCTTTCTGCTCCTCTCTTGCCTCTTTCATCACTTCTCTTGCTTCTTTCTGCACTTCTCTTACCTTTTTCTGCACCTCTCTTGCTTCTTTCTGCACCTTTCTTTCTCTTTCTGTACCTTTCTTCCACTTTCTACACCTCTCTTGCTTCTCGCTGCACCTCTCTTGCTTCTTTCTGCAGCTGTCTTGCTTCTTTCTACACTTCTCTTGCCTCTTTCTGAGCTTCTCTTGCCTCTTTCTGTTGTTCTTTTGCTTCTTTGTGCACATTTATTTGTCTTTCTGCACTTCTCTTGTCTCTTTCTGCACTTCTCTTGCTTCTTTCTATACCTCTCTTGCCTCTTTCTGCACCTCTCTTGCTTCTTTCTGCACCCCTCTTGCCTCTTTCTGCAACTCACTTGCCTCTTTCTGCACCCCACTCTCTTCTTTTTGCACCTCTCTTGCTTCTATTTGCATCTTTATTGCTTGTTTCTGCACCTCTCTTAGTTCTTTCTGCACTTGTCTTGCGTTTTTCTATACCATTCCTGCTTCTTTCTGCATATTTCTTCCTCTTTCGCACCTCTCTTCCCTCTCTCTGCACCTTCCTTGCTTCTTTCTCCAATCCTCCTGCCTCTTTCTGTACCTCTGATGCTTATTTCTGCACCTCTCTTTTCTCTTTCTGCACTTCTGTTGCCTCTTTCTGCACTTCTCTTGCCTCTTTCTGCACTTCTTGTGCATCTGTCTACCCTTCTCTTTCTTCTTTCTGCAGCAGTCTTCCTCTTTCTGCACTTCTCCTGCTTCTTTTTGTACCCATCTTGCCTCTTTCTCTACTTCTCTTGCCTCTTTCTGCACCTCTCTTGCCTATTTTGTTATCTCTGTTGCCTATTTCTGCCTTCTCTTGCCTCTTTCTGTAATTCTCTTGCATCTTTTTGCACCTCTCTTGCCTCTTTCTGCACCTTCTTCTTTCTGCACCTCTCTTGCCTCTTTCTGCATCTCTCTTGCTTCTTTCTGCACCTCTTTTGCTTCTTTCTGTACCTCTCTTCCTCTTTCTGCACCTTTCTTCCTTTTTGCAACTCTATTGCTTCTTTATGCACCTCTCTTGCTTGTTTAAGCACCTCTCTTGCTTCTTTTTGTACCTGTCTTGCTTCTTTCTGCACTTCTCTTGCCTTTTTCTGCACTTCTCTTGTCTCTTTTTGCACTTCTCTTGCTTCTTTCTGTATCTCTCGTGCCTCTTTTTGTATCTCTCTTGCTTCTTTTTGCACCCCTCTTGCCTCTTTCTGCACCTCACTTGCCTTTTTCTGCATCTCACTCTTTTCTTTCTTCACTTCTCTTGCTTGTTTCTGTACCTTTCTTGCTTGTTTCTGCACCTCTCTTAGTTGATTCTGCACTTCTCTTGCCTTTTTCTATAAGTTTCTTGCTTCTTTCTGCACCTCTCTTCCTCTTTCTGCTCCTCTCTTGCTTCTTTCTTCACCTCTCTTGCTTCTTTCTCCAATTCTATTGCCTCTTTCTGTACTTCTCTTACTTCTCTCTGTACCTCTCTTGCTTCTTTCTCCACTTCTCTTGGCATTTTTGCACCTCTCTTCCTTTTTTCTGCATGTCTCTTTTCTCTTTTTGCACTTCTGATGACTCTTTCTGCACTTCTGTTGCCTCTTTCTGCACTTCTATTGCAACTTTTTCCTCTTCTCTTCCTTCTTTCTGCACCAGTCTTCCTCTTTTTGCACTTCTCTTCCTTCTTTCTGCATGTCACTTGCCTCTTTCTACATCTATCTTGTCTCTTTCTGTACTTCTCTTGTCTCTTTCTGCACTTCTCCTGCATCTTTGTGCACCTCTCTTGCCTCTTTCTGCAACTTTCTTCCTCTTTCTGCACTCCTCTTGCCTTTTTCTGTAGTGCTCTTGCTTCTTTCCGCCCCTGTCTTGCTTCTTTCTGCTCCTCTCTTGCTACTTTCTGCACATTACTCTCTTCTTTCTGCACCTCTCTTGCTTCTTTCTGCACCTCTCTTAGTTATTTCTGCACTTATCTTGTGTTTTTCTGCACCTCTGTTGCTTCTTTCTGCACCTCTCTTCCTGTTTCTGATCCTCGCTTGCTTCTTTCTCCCCCTCTCTTGCTTCTTTCTCCCCTTATCTTGCATTTTCTGTACCTCTCTTCCACTGTATCCACCTCTCTTGCTTCTTTCTGCTCCTCTCCTGCTTCTTTCTCCACTTCTATTGCCTCTTTCTGCATTTCTCTTCCTTCTCCCTATACCTCTCTTACTTCTTTCTCCATTTGTCTTGCCTCTTTCTGCACATCTCTTCCTTCTTTCTGCTCCTCTCTTTTCTATTTCTGCACTTTTGTTGCCTCTTTCTGCACTTCTCTTGCCTCTTTCTGCTCTTCTATTGCATCTTTCTCCACTATTCTTCCATCTTTCTGCAGCAGTCTTCCTCTTTCTGCACTTCTTTTGCTTCTTTCTGCACCCCACTTCCCACTCTCTGAACCTCTCTTGCTTCTATCTGCATCTC
Organism: Calotriton arnoldi; assembly: GCA_963921515.1. NCBI lineage: Eukaryota > Metazoa > Chordata > Amphibia > Caudata > Salamandridae > Calotriton > Calotriton arnoldi. Next base: position 770,458 of record CAWUFW010009558.1, read on the forward strand.
TCTTGCCTCTTTATGCATCTCTCTTTTCTCTTTCCTCACTGCTCTTGCCTTTTTCTGCACTTCTTTTGCATCTTTGTGCACCTCTCTTGCCTCTTTCTGTAACTTTCTTCCTCTTTCTGCACTTCTCTTGCCTCTTTCTGCACCTTTCTTCCTCTTTCTACAACTCTCTTGCTTCTTTCTGCACCTCTCTTGCTGCTTTCTGCATCTGTCTTGCTTCTTTCTGCACTTCCCTTGCCTCTTTCTGCACTTCTCTAGCCTCTTTCTGTAGTATTTTTACTTCTTTCTGCACATGTCTTCGTCTTTCTGCACTTCTCTTGTCTCTTTCTGCTCTTCTCTTGCTTCCTTCTATACCTCTCTTGCCTCTTTCTGCACCTCTCTTGCTTCTTTATGCACCCCTCTTGCCTCTTTCTGCACCTCACTTGCCTCTTTCTGCACCCCACTCTCTTCTTTCTGCACCTCTCTTGCTTCTTTTTGCACCTTTCTTGCTTTTTTCTGCACCTCTCTTAGTTTTGTCTGCACTTGTCTTGCGTTTTTCTATACCACTCCTCCTTCTTTCTACAGCTCTCTTCCTCTTTCTGCACCTCTCTTCCCTCTCTCTGCCCCCAATGCTTCTTTCTCTAATCCTCTTGCCTCTTTCTGTACCTCTGATGCTTCTTTCTGCACCTCTCTTTTCTCTTTCTGCACTTCTGTTGCCTCTTTCTGCACTTCTCTTGCCTATTTTCTGCACTTCTTGTGCATTTTTCTACACTTCTCTTCCTTCTTTCTGTACCAGTCTTCCTCTTTCTGCACTCCTCCTGCTTCTTTCTGTACCCTACTTGCCTTTTTCTGTACCTCTCTTGCCTCTTTCTGCACCTCTCTTGCCTCTTTCTGTATCTCTGTTGCCTTTTTCTGACTTCTCTTGCCTCTTTCTGTACCTCTCTTGCATCTTTGTGCACCTCTCTTGCCTCTTTCTGCACCGTTCTTCTTCTTTCTGCACCTCTTTTGCTTCTTTCTGCACCTCTCTTCCTCTCTCTGCACCTTTCTTCCTTTTTTGCAACTCTATTGCTTCTTTATGCACCTCTCTTGCTTGTTTAAGCACCTCTCTTGCTTTGTTCTGTACCTGTCTTGCTTCTTTCTGCACTTCTCTTGCCTTTTTCTGCACTTCTGTTGTCTCTTTATGCACCTCTCTTCATCTTTCTGCACCTCTCTTGCTTCTTTCTACTCCTCTCTTGCTTCTTTCTAAACTTCTATGGCCTCTTTCTGCACTTTTCTTCCGTCTCTCTGTACTTCACTTACTTCTTTCTCCACTTGTCTTGCCTCTTTCTGCACCTCTCTTGCTTCTTTCTGCACCTCTCTTTTCTCTTTCTGCACTTCTCTTACCTCTTTCTTCACTTCTATTGTGTCTTTCTGCACCTCTCTTGACTTTTTCTGCATCTGTCTTGTCTCTTTCTGTACTTCTCTTGCTTCTTTCTGCACTTCTCTTGCATCTTTGTGCACCTCTCTTGCCTCTTACTGCAACTTTCTTCATCTTTCTGAACTTCTCTTGCCTCTTTCTGTATCTCTCTTGCTGCTTTCTGCTCCTCTCTTGCCTCTTTCATCACTTCTCTTGCTTCTTTCTGCACATCTCTTACCTTTTTCTGCACCTCTCTTGCTTCTTTCTGCACCTTTCTTTCTCTTTCTGTACCTTTCTTCCACTTTCTACACCTCTCTTGCTTCTCGCTGCACCTCTCTTGCTTCTTTCTGCAGCTGTCTTGCTTCTTTCTACACTTCTCTTGCCTCTTTCTGAGCTTCTCTTGCCTCTTTCTATAGTTCTTTTGCTTCTTTGTGTACATTTCTTTGTCTTTCTGCACTTCTCTTGTCTGTTTCTGCTCTTCTCTTGCTTCTTTCTATACCTCTCTTGCCTCTTTCTGCACCTCTCTTGCTTCTTTCTGCACCCCTCTTGCCTCTTTCTGCACCTCACTTGCCTCTTTCTGCACCCCACTCTCTTCTTTTTGCACCTCTCTTGCTTCTATTTGCATCTTTCTTGCTTGTTTCTGCACCTCTCTTAGTTCTTTCTGCACTTGTCTTGTGTTTTTCTATACCCTTCCTGCTTCTTTCTGCAGCTTTCTTCCTCTTTCACACCTCTCTTTCCTCTCTCTGCACCTCCCTTGCTTCTTTCTCCAATCCTCTTGCCTCTTTCTGTACCTCTGATGCTTATTTCTGCACCTCTCTTTTCTCTTTCTGCACTTCTGTTGCCTCTTTCTGCACTTCTGTTGCCTCTTTCTGCACTTCTTGTGCATCTTTCTACACTTCTCTTTCTTCTTTCTGTAGCAGTCTTCCTCTTTCTGCACTTCTCAAGCTTCTTTTTGTATCCATCTTGCCTCTTTCTCTACTTCTCTTGCCTCTTTCTGCACCTCTCTTGCCTATTTTGTTATCTCTGTTGCCTATTTCTGCCTTCTCTTGCCTCTTTCTGTAATTCTCTTGCATCTTTTTGTACCTCTCTTGCCTCTTTCTGCACCTTTCTTCTTCTTTCTGCACCTCTCTTGCCTCTTTCTGCATCTCTCTTGCTTCTTTCTGCACCTCTTTTGCTTCTTTCTGCACCTCTCTTCCTCTTTCTGCACCTTTCTTCCTTTTTTGCAACTCTATTGCTTCTTTATGCACCTCTCTTGCTTGTTTAAGCACCTCTCTTGCTTCTTTCTGTGCCTTTCTTCCTTCTTTCTGCACCTCTCTTTCTTCTTTCTGCTCCTCTCTTACCTCTTTCATGCACTTCTCTTGCTTCTTTCTGCATCTCTCGTGCCTCTTTATGTATCTCTCTTTTCTCTTTCTGCACTTCTCTTGCCTCTTTCTGCACTCACTTGCCTTTTCTGCATCTCACTCTGTGCTTTCTTCACTTCTCGTGCCTGTTTCTGTACCTTTCTTCCTCGTTTCTGCACTTCTCTTAGCCTCTGATTCTGCACCTTTCTTGCCTCTTTCTACAACTCTCTTGCTTCTTTCTGCACCTCTCTTGCTGCTTTCTGCATCTGTCTTGCTTCTTTCTGCACTTCTCTTGCCTCTTTCTGCACTTCTCTAGCCTCTTTCTGTAGTTCTCTTAACTTCTTTCTGCACATGTCTTGCTTCTTTCTGCACTTCTCTTGTCTCTTTCTGCTCTTCTCTTGCTTCTTTCTATACCTCTCTTGCCTCTTTCTGCACCTCTCTTGCTTCTTTATGCACTCCTCTTGCCTCTTTCTGCACACTCACTTGCCTCTTTCTGCACCTCATCTCTCTTCTTTCTGCACCTCTCTTGCTTCTTTCTGCAACTTTCTTGCCTCTTTCTGCACCTCTCTTAGTCTCTTTCTGCACTTGCTCTTGCGTCTTTCTATACCACTCCTCCTTCTTTCTACAGCTCTCTTTCTGCACC